>AWOL01S0061090.1:684-12777 GCA_000715115.1 Nicotiana otophora
CGAAGAAGTTTGTGCAGAAGCCGTCCCCCCCCCCAAGTGCGGCTTCAAAGCCCATTTTGAAGAACTTCTGCATGCCGGAAATCCCCAAGTACGATGGAACCACTGATCAAAATGAGCGTGTCACTTCCTATACATGTGCGATAAAAGGAAATAATTTAGAAGATGATAAGATCGAATCAGTTCTACTAAAGAAGTTTGGAGAAACTCTATTAAATGGGGCAATGATATGGTTTCACAATCTGCCACCTAATTCTATCGATTCCTTCGCCATGCTTGCAGATCTTTCATGAAGGCACACGCCGGAGCAATAAAGGTTGCGACTAGGAAGTCGGACCTCTTCAAGGTAAAACAGAAAGATAATGAAATGTTAAAGGAGTTCGTATCTCAGTTTCAGATGGAACGTATGGAACTACCACCAGTCACAGATGATTGGGTTGTTCAAGCTTTTACTCAAGGTTTGAATGATCGAAGTTCGGTGGCCTCACGACAGCTAAAGCAGAATTTAATTGAATACCCAGCGGTAACCTGGGCCGATGTACATAATCGATACCTGTTGTGCCCCCTTTTCTCGCAAAATCGAGTTTCGACACGTGACAACTCTTTTAAAGGAGGTATTAAAAGAGGAGAGTCGCCACCTAACAGTTTAAGGTGCGTTAGGGCACCTTTTATGAAAATGACTCTGTTTGACTAGTCAACACCACCAAAGATCGGGTAAAGGCTCAAGTTACCTCAAAGAGAAGGTGTTAGGCACTACTCGAGGTCCACAATTGTAGGTCCCGGCTGAACTTAAGATTATGTAGATTATGATTAAGCTAGGTGATCAAATAAGTAAAGGAGTTCAGAAGTCATAGAACTTTATTACAACATGATTAATACAAATCTTAGTGCGAATATAGGGATACGATTATTTAGATCTAATAACAACATATAAAGAGGAGGGGGGACCTAAGTTTTTTAGCCTAAAGGATCATCCCGTGCAACATAAATAATACTTCGTAACTCCCTCAAGATGGGGTGTTACTCATATTATTCAGTGGGCGCAGACTATCATCTCCTGCTACCCAATTACTATGTTAAAGTTGTTACCTAAAAGCGTTCTAATTCAATTATAGATCGTACTCTATGCATGCATTACTCGTCCCATACCTATGGTCCAGGAGGGCATTGGACTTCTATTTAGGGTGGTTCTAGACTTAAACTTAGGCTGCTCAAAATGATAAAAATAGGCGACATACAAAACATATTGGACTTCAAATATGGCAATAAAGGGGCTCAAGTTTGCCTACGCACTTAAGCAATAAATGAACGCAAACACATATGCCAAACAAGAATCTGTAGAATCCTATAGACAGGCTTTCTAGGCGATCAAAGTATGCAAGTGATTTTAGATGCAGGATATAGCTTATAGATAGAATCATGCGGGTATCATAAGCTAATTGTTGAGAGTTTTAAGTTACCAATCCTACATGTGTGATGCCTAAGTGATCTATGCGGTTGGGTACAACAGAATCTGCTAGGGAAAGAGTCCCAGAATTATTCATACGACGTGCATGAAGCAGTGTTTGAATGATCTAGCATTAACCAATTAATAAGAAATTATTTCCTATAGGAAGGATCTCTATGATTGATGATTAGAACTTATTTCATTTATACTTAGTCCTATAAACAGGATTTCTAGTGATCAGTGCGATACAATAACGAATGAAGTGGTCAACATCCTGTAGGCATGATTTCTAGTGAATAACTGAAGTGAATTGAAGGAAAATTCATTTTGTTCCTATAGGCAAGTTTCTGATGCGGTTGAAAGCAGTCATGCAAATTGAAAGAGTGCTCACTTCCTATAGGCATGCTGTCTATAAACACGTAGCAGTAGACATAGCATTTGAACTCATGTTTAATGGTAAACAGGCAGTGCGTGTGTGCTTCTCCTAATGTCATGATCTCTATAGTGCTCATGTAATTGAACAACACATATAGCGAACATATTATCAAGTCCTATAGGCATGTCATCTACCCATCACATGTAAATATTAAAATATACCCCCATTCCCTTTTACTAACAACCCCAATTGTTTATACAAAGATTATTACAGGTCCAACAATCAGTAAAAATATTACATAACAGTGAATAGGCCCACAGTAGGCCCAAATAAAATAACTAATTACCCAGCCTTACTGGGCCTTCAACAAAGAGCCACATTCAATACACGATCATGGGTCCATAGAAGAGCCCATACCCATTCAAATGAGCCACAACACCAAGTGTTGCACCACTTGGAACAACCAATATAGACATGCAGTACATGACAGGGAAATAGAGTATTAGGGACAGTTTTGGAGGTTGAGAGAATGACTAGGACCAAGCACTAGTGTCAGAGTTCACAAGGGCCTCAATTGGACCCCGAGCAGTGCTCACACTAGGGAGGCCAATAATAGAACTTAGGTATCATTGGCTTTAAGCCGGCTAAGAATGAAGAGTTCAGAATAGCATAAGTTGCCAGTGAGGAAAATGGATAGAAGTTAGGAGATACATTCATATCCTAAAGTAGACATATCCAAATTGAGCATATAGAGTGATTAATCAAATAGGCCACATGACTTAGAAGCAAGTTCGGTAGGGAATTAGAAGCAGGTTCAACACTTAACACATAGACAGTCACATATTGAAAGAATTAAGGAAAGAACAAGTTTACAGGATTGACAAAGATCATCATGCACAGATGCACAATACTAAACAAGCTGAAGCCTGAGGGGGAATTATGTTAAGTATACATCCTAGTGTCATTATCAAGAAACAAGACAACATTTAGACATGACAGGGAATGCATATTGTGATGATCCAAGTAATCACTGAAGGAACAAGGAATTAAATGAGCCAAAGACATGTTGGGGACATATTAGCAGGGAAGCAAGGTCATAGTTGCTGGAAAATTTTTTAACACAAATTAGAACACATTACATATGCAAGATAATCATTGCAGAGATTTAGAACATAGTGAAAATAAACTCATGTCAAATGGCAAACGTATGCATTCAAGTATTGACCAGTAGACTAATTAACTAGGGAAGGTCTAAGTTATGATAGGGATTCATCTTAATATTGAAACAGTTCAAACATGGTAGGGAAAACAAGTTGAGATAACTGTTATAAATTTAAAGCCATCATTAAAGGGGTATGAGATCAAGTGAACATGCTGAGTGACACAATAGCAGAGAAACAAGTCATAGTTAACAGTGAAGGTCTTAACACAGGTTATTATAGATGTGAGGCATTCATTACAGAGATTCAGGACAAAGCAGGTAAATATATTCATGAACATTCAAACACCAATATACTAGCTAAACGAGCTTAGGAGGGTTCAGATTATCCAAGTTAGACATAGACAATTTCAGAACTAGCAGCATTAGGAGAAGTTAAATGCTAGAGAGATTTAAAATGAGTGTAAAGCTAACAGAGTTGTGCACAAAAAGTAGCCCAGAAACACATTAAGCCATAGATTTCAGAAGCAAGAGCACATGCAAATCAGATACACATAAAAAATGAAATTGCAAAAGATCAAGCGGTTTACTAGTTAAACGGACAACAACAAAGAACAAAATATTTCACAAGAACCCAGAATCTCAATGCGTCAAAATTCCCAAGAGCTTTAAAAGAACTCCGGGCAATGCTCACACCAAGAGAAAGTTCAAATAATAGAATCTCAGTGGCCTTGGCTTTCAGCCGGCCAAAATGAGGTACAGAACAAGAGAATAAGGGAATCAAATAACAAAGCTCCAATTTTTAGTGAAAGTATATCGATTTGAGTCTGCTTCAAAGGGGGATGGGGATGGGTTTATATAGTGACAGAAATCGAACCAGTAAATAAGGAAAACAGTAAAATCAAACATAAATAAGGAAGTATTAACATGTAGAATCAATAAATCGGATTAGGAAAAACATAGGTAAACCCTAATTGACATAAATCAAAGATTGGCCGAAAATCTTGGCTAATCGGACCCATATAGCCATGGTCATGATGTATATGGACTAAATACTGTCCAGATTCAAGCGACTGAAGTTGAATGACCAGATTCTGAGAGATAGTACTTGCCATATTTAGGCAAGTACTAGGTGATACCGTAGTTTTGTAGAAAATAACGAGATAACACACAAAAGATAAGGAAATCATGGAGACAATCCATGGTTGAGACGGATTTGGAGAGATTTGAGGGGGCGGCTAGGGTTTCTGTGGAGAGAGGAGAAGGTTCGAGAGGATTTTGGGGCGGTGGACAGGCGAAAATGTGTCTTTAGGGTTTAGGGTAAGGGGTAATATAAAACGGGTAGGTTAATTATGGGCCGTTGATCCTTTGAGATCAACGGCTAGGATCACAAGAAAAATGGGGCGGGTTATTTGAGACTGGTACCGACCGGGTTTGAGACTAAGGGTCGTTTGGCTTTGGGCTGGGATGGACTGGGCTAAGGTTTGGATAGTTTTCGGCCACTAATGTGGTCCAAAATTAGTTAAAATGGGCTATTATTTAAATACCCAAAATTTTATCAAAATAATTTATAAACAATGCTTAATAAATAAATAAAAATATTATTTATACACTGAAATGTTTAAAATAATAACTTAGTATTATAAAAAATATAAATATGCTATTTTGACACAACTAATATAAAATAAAGAGTAATTGTGTATGAATATAGGTCATTATTGCAAAATTAGATAAATAACTTAAAAATACTAATATAATTATATGGAATGAAATAAAATATTTGAAATATATATTATAGGTGCAAAATAATAATTTTAGGTAAGTAAGTCATCACAAAATAATTTAAAGGGACAATTACTAGATATTTTGACAAGGTGGGTTGCTCTGATGGTAAGCACCCTCCACTTCCAACTAAGAGGTTGTGAGTTCGAGTCACCCCAAGAGCAAGGTGGGGAGTTCTTGGAGGGAAGGATGCCGAGGGTCATTTGGAAACAGCCTCTCTACCTCAGGGTAGGGGTAAGGTCTGCGTACACACTACTCTCCCCAGACCCCACTAGTGGGATTATACTGGGTTGTTGTTGTTTGTTGTTAATTACTAGATATTTATATAGTTTAAATACAAGAAAATTAATTTAAGAGATCTAACAATATGAAAAATTATAGGAAATGCTTGTATAGATTTGTAAACTAAATAATGATGCATAAAATACTATTTTGAAGGCATGTATATATTTTGAAAAAATATGAGGGCAAAATTGGGTATCAACAATACCAGTCGAAGATCAGGGTCGAGGATGATCAATTAAGGACTCTTTCCGGTTCTGCTTATCCGATCAGGCCCGTTGGAAGAACTCAGAGAGATATCGACAGAGAACCTCGGTCAAACAGAGACCGAAGCCGTACAATGAAGATCATAGAAACAGCGGTCCGAGACGCAATCCCATCTGAAATGATCGAAGGAACGATCAAAGATAGAGCTCTCGGGGGATCATGAGCAAAAACAGTTTGGATAAACGTGTCGATCCCACAAAGGCACCGCGATTATCAGAATACTACTTCAGCATCGACGCGTCAGGTATTGTGACAGCTATTGGGAGAATCAAAGATACTAGATGGCCCAGGCCCCTACAGACCGATCCATCCCAAAGGAACCCCAATCAACTATGTAAATACCATGGTACGCATAGTCACAGAACCGAAGACTGTAGACAACTAAGAGAGGAGGTGGCCTGTCTATTCAACGAGGGTCACCTTCGAGAGTTCTTAAGCGACCAAGCTAAAAATCATTTTAGACACAGGGATGCAGGTAGAAAAAACGAGCAGGAAGAACCACATCACGTGATTCACATGATCGTTGGTGGGATCAATATCCCACAAGGGCCTGTTTTCAAACGCACTAAGGTATCGATCACTAGGGAAAAATGAACTCGAGACTATACACCAGAAGGCACTTTATCATTCAATGATGAGGAAGCAAAAGGAATCTCACAACCCCACAATGATGCATTGGTAATATCTATCCTTGTGAATAAAATTCAGGTTAAATGTGTTTTAATTGATCCAGAAAGCTCGGCCAATATTATTCGATCGAGGGTTGTGGAGCAGCTCGGCCTACAAGACCAGATCGTGCCCGCAGCTCGAGTTCTCAATGGTTTCAACATGGCGAGCAAAACAACTAAAGGAGAAATCATTTTCCCAGTAAATATAGCTGGGACTATTCAAGAAACCAAGTTCCATGTGATCGAAGGCGACATAAGATACAATGCCCTGTTCGAAAGACCCTGGATTCACAATATAAGGGTAGTTCCTTCAACACTTCACCAAATGCTGAAGTTCCCGACACCGGATGGAGTAAACACAGTATACGGGGAACAACATGCTGCCAAAGAGATGTTCGTGGTCGACGAAGTGATACCGGTATCGACACTTTCGTCAATAAAAAGATCGGAATCCAAAGGAAAATAGGAAGCTAAATAGCAACCACAACTACCAGCCTCGACTCAATCGGAGGAGCATGGAACGGACGAGGACAATGACTATTGGATCCCTCAATCCTTCATAATCCCCGAGGATTCCGACGCCACCAAATCAACAGTCGAGGAGCTAGAGCAGGTCGTACTGATAGGGCATCTTCCCGATCAAAAGGAATACTTGGGAACGAGGTTAACCCTCGAGATCAGGGAAAAATCATTAAATTTCTTATCAATAATATGGATTGTTTTGCTTGGATCCATTTAGATATGACAGGGATTCCGCCGAAAATCACTACACATCAACTGAGCTTGGACCCGAAGTTTCGCCCAGTAAAACAAAAGAGAAGACCCCAATCCGAGGTAAAACATACATTCATCAAGGACGAGGTAACCAAACTTCTAAAGATAGGATCCATTCGGGAGGTAAAATATTCTGAATGATTAGCAAACGTAGTCATAGTCCCTAAAAAGGGAAATAAACTTAGGATATGCGTAGATTATAAAGATTTGAACAAAGCATGTCCTAAAGACTCTTGTCCTCTGCCGAATATTGATCACATGATCGATGCCACGGCAGACCACGAGATCTTTAGTTTTCTCGATGCCTACTCCGGGTACAATCAAATACAAAAGAAACTGGAGGATCAGGAAAAGACTTCGTTCATCACTAAGTACGGCACCTATTGTTATAATGTAATGCCGTTTGGACTAAAAAATGCTTGTGCCACTTATCAACGCCTAGTAAATCGAATGTTCGAAGAACAAATAGGTAAGTCAATGGAAGTTTATATTGACGTTATGCTAGTTAAGTCCCTACGAGTAGAGGACCATTTGACACATTTGCAGGAAACCTTCGATATACTAAGGAATGCAACATGAAACTCAACCCGGAGAAGTGTGCATTTGGGGTCAGTTCGGGCAAGTTCCACGATTTTATGGTATCAAATCGGGGTATCGAAATCAACCCCGATAAGATCAAGGCGATCGAAGACATCACAGTCGTGGATAATGTTATGGCCATACAAAGATTAACAGGGTGCATAGCCGCCCTAGGCCGATTCATCTCAAAGTCTTCAGATAGAAGTCATAAGTTCTTCTCGCTGCTCAAAAAGAAGAACAATTTTGCATGGAATCCGGAATGCCAACAAACATTGGAAGAGTTAAATCGGTACCTCTCGAGCCCATCGCTGCTTCATACTCCAAAAGCAGACGAGCAACTCTACTTGTACTTGGCAGTCTCCGAAATCGCGGTAAATGAAGTCCTAGTTTGAGAAGAGCAAGGTACACAATTTCCTGTTTACTATGTTAGTCAAACTCTAGGTGAGGCCGAGACCCGGTACCCACACTTAGAAAAGTTGGCGCTTGCCCTAATAAGCGCCTCTAGGAAATTAAAATCATATTTTCAATGTCACCCAATTTGTGCAGTGACCACTTATCCTCTTTGCAATATTTTGCATAAGCCCGAACCCTCGGACCGATTGGCCAAATGGGCCATCAAAATCAGAGGGAACGATATCGAGTATCAACCCTGAACGACCATCAAGTCTCAAATCTTAGTAGACTTCGTGGCTAACTTTATGCCAGCCCTCGTACATGAGGTCGAAAAAGAACTATTATTAAAATCGGGTGCAACATTGGGGGTGTGGACCCTATTCACAGACGGCGCTTCGAACGTGAAGAGGTCCTGGCTAGGCATCGTTTTGAAGCCGCCCACGGGTAATACAATTAGGCAGTCTATCACAACTTCTAAGTTAACTAACAATGAGGCCGAGTATGATGCCATGATTGCAGGTCTCGAGCTAGCTAAGAGTTTGGGAGCAGAGGTCATCAAAGCCAAATATGACTCCTTACTTATGGTAAACCAAGTCAACGGAACCTTCGAGGTCCGGGATGCTCGAATGTAGAGATACCTGGATAAATTACAGGTGACATTACATCGGTTTCAAGAATAGAACCTACGACATGTACCTCGAGAACAAAACAGCGTAGCCGATGCCCTTGCAAATTTGGGATCATCGGTTGAAGATGACGAAATTAGCGCGGGGACTATCGTGCAACTTTTGAGGTTAGTGATCAAAGAAGGCCACGCCGAAATAAACTCCACAAGTCTGACCTGGTATTGGAGGAATAAATATATCGAGTACCTAAAGAACGGAAATCTTCCGTCGGATCCTAAGGAATTAAGGACTCTACGTACGAAGGCCGCACGATTCACATTGGACGAAGATGAAACAGTATATATAGAAGGATGTTCGATGGACCATTGGCGATATGTTTGGGTCCCGGAGACACCTACTATATCCTACGGGAAATTCACAAGGGGACTTGCAAAAATTCTTTCGGTGCCGAATCATTGGTTCACAAAGTCGTCATAGCACGATATTAGTGGGCCAATATGGAAAAATATACGAAGGAATTCATTCGAAAGTGCGACAAGTGTCAAATATATGCGCCGATGATCCACCAACCCAGGGAGCAACTCCATTCGGTCCTATCCCCATGGCCATTCATGAAATGGGGAATGGATATCGTCGGCCCTCTACCATCGGCCCCAGGTAAAGCTAAATTTATTTTATTTATGATTGACTATTTCTCTAAATGGGTTGAAGCACAGGCCTTCGAAGAAGTCAGGGAAAAAGAAGTTATCGACTTCATCTGGGACCACATTATATGTCGATTCGGGATGCCTGCCGAGATCATATACGACAATGAAAAGCAATTCATCAGCAGCAAAGTAACAAAGTTTCTTTAAGTCCATAAAATTAAAAGGATCTTGTCAATGCCATATCACCCCAGCGGGAACAGACAGGCAAAGTCAACGAACAAAACCATCATTTAAAATCTAAAGAAAAGATTGAACGATGCAAAGGGAAAATAGAGAGAAATGTTGCCCGAGGTCCTTTGGGCATATCGAACAACGTCAAAATCCAATACGGGGTCAACACCATTCTCTTTAGTATATGGCGCCGAAGCTCTAATCCCGGTCGAAGTCGGGGAACCTAGCGTCAGGTTTTGATATGCAACGAAAGAGTCAAATCACGAGGCTGTGAATACAAGTCTTGAATTGCTAGATGAAAAATGGGAAAGTGCCCTCATTTGAATGGCCGCACAGAAGCAACAGATCGAAAGGTACTACAACCGAAGAACCAATTTTCAACATTTTAGAACAAGGGACTTTGTATTGAGAAAAGTCACCCTCAATACTCGAGACCCAAACGAAGGAAAACTCGGCCCAAATTGGGAGGGACCGTATCAGATCCTCGATATCGTCGGAAAAGGATCTTAGAAACTCGGCACGATGAACGACGAACAATTATCAAATAATTGGAACGTGTCACTCCTCAAACGATATTATTGCTAAGGTACAACCTTCTCTATTTTCATTTATATTTTATACTGACCGTTTGCAGGTGTGTAATCAAAGACAGTCCTTAGGTTTGAAAGCACGCGTTGCACTCTTTTTCCCTTAGACCGGTTTTTATCCCAAATGAGTTTTTCCGGCGAGGTTTTTAACGAGGCAACCATTGTTCGTGCTAACTTAGAGCAATTCAATAGTATCCGAGGCTCCTTTACAATCAACCTCGAATACTGGAGGGCATCACCCTCGAATAGTTACAAGGATAATACTTCGTGTCGACAGGGTCTCGATAGGTAAATTTTGTAGAGGACCAAACGATCAAATGAACTGTGTCCGTGTAGATTACTCGACCCCTAATGGCAAAACATATACGCATGTATAATTTATTGGAAGGAGTATTTTTCCTTACCAGATGCCCCATGTTTTAAACTTTGCAATCTTACACTTATGATGTATGGTAGAAACTGGCTTAAGGGCCGATCACAACTGAAGTTCAAACAATTTATCCGACACACAGGGACTGCCATCCAAGAAACCGACACGATCGAATTTCTAAACCTTGAGATCGTAAGACCTTAAAAAGGCAATCGTCGATTTTATAGGCCATGGCCACCCCACTCGGGGACTGATACTTCGAACAAGTTCGAAGTATAACAGGGGAACAAGCCCAAAAGATGAATCCCAAGTTAAAGGCTACGGCCCAATCAACACGGTTTGGAGACGTCCGATTTTCGTTATTAAATAGGCCTTTAAATATTTTCATAAACCGGTTATAAAAGGCTACCCTCAGCTAAATTTATAAGGGTCTCGATAATATCGACCCTCGAAAAATCTAGTGGATACAAACACATTAGAACTCTAAAAAAATTCTTTATATTTATGCTAAGGCACTTCTAAACAAAGGGTCTCGATAATATCGACCCTTGAAATTCCTAATGGGTATGGAACCATTCGAACTCTCGAAAAAATCCTTTATTTTATGGTAAGGCACAACAAAATTTATATGATTAAACGATAAACCTATCAAGCCGAAAAGGGGGAGAAAGCCATTCTTTTTGCTATGGCCTATCAACCTAATTTAAGAGCCTGAAAGGCCAGTTTATTTTTGAGTTCAAAGAAATCATCCTCACTCAATTAAAACCTAAGGGTAACCCTATTCCGAGTTCGATCAAGTACTCACTTGATTATAAAAACTACACTAGTCCGGTTTCGATCAAAATGCCTAAGCCTCGAACTTATGAATAACAATTTCACATGGCATAAAGGAAATAAAGACAAGTCCGAAAATAAAGAGATCATTGTATATATGAATATTTACAAGGTCCGATCGAGGTCCTCCCTATTCTCCGGGGGAAGCTTCTTCTACATCGAGGTCCTCCCTATTTTCGGACCGGCTCTTGCTGCCATTATCATCATCGTCATCAGAAGTGGCCAGCGCTCTGGCTTCGGCTTCATGCTCTCTAGCCTTTTCTATCTCATTGGTAAGATTGAAACCCCGAGCGTGAATTTCCTCAAGGGTTTCCCTCCGAGATTGGCATTTGGCGAATTCAGCAATCCAATATGCTCGAGTTTGAGCGGACTCAGATGCCTCTCTCGCCTGGACTTGAGCGGCTTCAACATCGGCCCGATAGACGGCCACGATCGCATCCTCCTTGGCCTTTGCTTTTTTGGCTTCAGATTATGCCTTGGCAAGTTCAAAAGCCAACCGAGCCTCGAGCTCCTCTATTTTCCTTGCTTGACTCGAGCTCTTCTCTTTCATGCCTTGAAGTTGACTTTCGATCGATGATAATTGGGCTCGAGCAGTCTCTTTTTCTGTAGCAAAGCGGTCCATACCTTCATTCCACCCCAAGGATTCCACCTTTATTGAGTCGACCTCCTCACGGTACTGCTCGATCCTCTCGATTTTCTGCTGTAGCTGTGAGATTAAAATATTAGTCACCATTCCCGAATCGAACCCATGAGCTTTTAAGATTTTCATTACCTGCTCGATCAGATTTGTCTGATCTTGGTGAGCCTTGGCCAACTCGGCTCGAAGATCTCTGATCTCTTCCTCTTTCTGTCCACTAAGAAGTTTAAGGGCATTTCTCTCCTCCGAAAGCCCTCGGAAGTCAGCCTCGCATCGGCTCAGCTCCGCCCGAGATTTGGAAAACGCCTCCTGATGTAGAACTAAAGCCTATACAAAAAGAGAAAGTTAGGCAGAAAATGGAAGAATATGGCATCAACAAAGGGAATCGAGACTTACCCGATTCAGCACTCGTTGAGCCTCGAAGAAAAGACCCGATG
>AWOL01S0061091.1:0-12983 GCA_000715115.1 Nicotiana otophora
AGAAGCTTGTTGTGAAGTCGATGCATTATTTACTTCTTATTCCTAAATTAAAGAGGTTGTACAGACCGATGAGTCCTGCTCCTCATATGAGATGGCATTATGAAAATAGAAGGCCGCCCCATGTTATATGTCATCCTTCTAATGGGGAATCTTGGAAGTATTTTGATAGGACGTACCCGAATTATGCTAGTAAACCGAGGAATGTTCGGTTGGGTTTTTGTGCTGATGGTTTCACGTCATTTTCTGTTTATGCAAAACCATATTCATACTGGCCAATCTTTATTACGCCGTATAATTTTCTGCTTGAAATGTGTATGACTAGTCCATATATTTTTTTAAATTGTGTTATTCCCTATAGCTGCAATACAAAGAGTTTGATTGATGTATATTTGCAACCTCTGATTGATGAGCTAAAATAGTTGTGGTATGATGGAGTTGAGACATATGACATATCAACTAAGCAAAATTTCAACGTGCATGCTAATTTAATGTGGACCATTAATGATTTTCCTGCGTATGGAATGTTGTCTGGGTGGATGACTGCTGGAAAGTTGGCATGTCCTTACTGCATGGAAAATGGTAAAATGTTCACTTTTAGACATAGCCAAAAGCAGTCATGGTTTGATTGTCATCGTCAGTTCTTACCATTTGATCATGAGTTCAGAAGGATGAAGTATGCATTCAAAAACATACGGTTGAATATGATTTGCCACCTCCAATTTTGTCCGGTGAGGAAATTTGGGAGAGGGTTCAGAACTTCACTAAAGTTACCAAGGCCCTACCTTCTAGATTTTCTGGATATGGTGTTACTCATAACTGGACAAAATAAAGCATATTTTAAGAGTTTCCATATTGGAAGGATAATCTTCTCTGACACAATCTTGATGTCATGCATATTAAGAAAAATTATTTAAACAATATTTTTAACACAGTGATGGATGATACGAATAAGACAAAAGATAACCCGAAGGCTAGACTAGACTTACAAGAATATTGCAGGCGACCTGAATTACATTTGCAGTCTACGAACAATGATAAGGTGTTCAAGCCCAAGGCCAGCTACACATTCACTTTGGAACAAAGACGACAAATTTGTGAGTGGGTTACAAACCTAAAGATGTCTGAGAGTTATGCTTCGAACCTGGGGAAAACGTGCCGATATGGTTGAATGGAAGCTGACTTATATGAAAAGTCATGGTTGTCATATCTTCATGAAAACTTTAATCCCTATTACATTTTGAGGTTTGCTTGAAAATTTCTGGAAACCCATCACAGAGATAAGTTTGTTCTTCAAAGACTTATGTTCTACCACATTAAGGGAAGAAAATCTATTTCAAATGAATCGAAACATTCCTGTAATCAGTAATAAGCTGGAAAGGATTTTTCCATATGGTTTCTTTGATGTGATGGAACACCTTCCAATTCACCTTGTACACGAGGTGTGACTTGGATGGCCGGTTCAATGCAGGTGAATGTATCCATTCGAGAGGTAATGATCAAGCCTTGATTCATTCTTGTAATTTTCTTTTAACGTTATCGTATAATATGATAATGTGCAGGACTATCGGCAAGTGTAAATGACTTGTTAAACAGAGGAATATGATTGAGGATCCATATGCGAAGCCTATCTTTCAAAGGAAACTACTTATTTTTGTTCTTACTACTTCGACGTCATGTGCCATATGCTAGAAAGAGGCCCAATCGGCACAGTGTCGTGATTGCAAATGATCCATTATATCCACCAATGTCCATATTCAATCAAAAAGGCCGAGGTTCTAAAGATCGATCAAAAAGGGGCCTAAGTAGTATGGAGTACAAATCAGCTTCAAATCATATGTTGCTAAATTGTCTGGAAGTTCAACCCTTTCTTAAGTAAATGTAAACGTAAGATTAATTTACATGGACTATTATTTAATTAGGTTGATGCAACTAACAAAATTTTTAATGTGTTGCTCAGTGACTTTGTGAGTCAATTTGGTCATGATATTGTTTATTCTACATTTGAGGCATGGTTTAAAGAGTGTATAAGTGCAACTTACATACTTTCTTGCATGTGAATATACATACTTGGTCACTTATGAATATACTTGCTCACTTGTGATTTATTTAACATTACATATAGGTTAATAATCCAAACAAAAGTATTAATTAATTTTTGAAAGATATATCTTGGGGACCTGCACCTACGGTTATAATTATTTCTAAGTATTTTGTGAATGGTTACAAATTTCACACCGAGGAATGCTCCAAGTATAAAAAAAAGCAATAACAGTGGGGTGTGTGTTAAAGGTAGTGAAGGCAACCAGGATGGTGGAAATGATTATTATGGTGTAATCAAATAGATTCTAGAATTATCATATTCAGGTTGGCAAAATAAGAAGATCATACTTTTCCGAAGTAAGTGGTTTGACCCAACACCTAGAAGAGGTACAAATGTACACTCGCAGTACAACATAATTGAGGTTAATAAAAAGAGGGAGTATGATCGCTATGATACTTTTATAATTACAGAAAATGTTAGGCACGTGTATTATGCTCCATATCCATTATAACGACCCGATCGGTTGTTTTGAACTCTAGCACGTCGCTCGGAAATTTGAGGCATTGGGTAGCTTCACTTCATGTTTTATAACTTGTACGCGTAGTTGGAATCGAATTTCGGGAAGTTCAGAGTCGATTCGGATGGAAAATTCTCATTTCGGAAGCTTTAAGTTGGAAGAATTGACTAAGGTTTGACTTTTGAGTAAACAACCTCGGAATCGGGATTTGAAGGTTCCAATAGTTTCATATGATGATTTCTGACTTGGACGTATATTCGGGTTGATTATCGGGTGGTCCTAAAGTATTTTGGCGCCTATTACGAAAAGTTGTCATTTTGGAAGTTCTAGAAATTCATAAGTTTGGTTAGAAGTGGATTTTGATGTTATCGATGTCCGTTTGGAGTTTCGAGCCTTGGAATAGGTTCGTATTGTAATTTGTGACTTGTGCGTATTTGGGCATCATTCTGGAATGCTTAAGTGAATTCGGATGCATCGGTGAAGTTTGAAGGATGGAAAGTTGGAAGAAAGGTTTTTTGCCATCGATTCGTAATCTGGATATTGTTTGACATGATTTGAGGCTTTGACTAAGTTCGTATCGCGTTTTGGGATGTGTTGGTACTTTTGGATAGGGTCTTGAGGGCCTCTGGTTTGAAACGGATTGAAAACAGATTGGAATTCGGATTTGAGGAGATGTTGTTGCTGCTGAAGACTGGTGTAATCGCACCTGTGGAAAGAGTGGCCGCAGGTGCGGTCACGCAGGTGCGATCATGCAGGTGCGTAGGGGGTCGTCACAGGTGCGATTTTTGTGAAGAAGGTCTGGGGGCGTAGGTGCGAGGAATATTCCGCACCTATGAATTTGCAGATACGTAGAAAGGGTCACAGAAGCGATGCTGGGTGAGAGGTTGTGGTTGCACAAGTGCGAGGGAATTTCCGCACCTGCGAGCTAGCAGGTGCGGGCTGTTGGTCGCAGAAGCGGGAAGGGTACCTTGGGATGAAGGAGCACAGAAGCAGAGGAATTCTGTAGAAGCGGACTCTTCTCTGCAAAAGAGAAGTGATGGGAGTCAGGGGGTTTTCGCAGATACGATGTTTGGGCCGCACCTGCGGAACAGCAAATGCGGTCAAATGACCGCAGGTGCGATGATCGCTGGGTAGAGGGCCTTGTTAAATACGTCGGTTTGGCTCATTTTCTTTTTATTTCTTCCATGGGAGACGGACTTGGAGCGATTTTGGAGCGTCGTTTTCATCGTTAATCATGAGGTAAGTAATTTCTACAAGTTGTGAGTTAAATATACGAATTTGGGCTTGTAAATATATGAAAAATTGTGGAAATAGTGGGATTTTAAGAGAAAACCTAGAAATTAGTATTTTGGATTTTTACCACGAAATTGGATATGAAATTAGGAATAAATTATATATTTGAGTTCGTGGTGTTATGGGTAAAGTTTATCTTCAAATATTTTCGGAATCCGGGCACGTAGGCCCGATGGTTGACTTTATTGACTTTTCGAGTAGAAATGGGAAGTGTTATGAATTAATTAATTATGGTGTTGGAGTACATTTTTATTGGCTTCCGTGATTGTTTGACTAGTTTTGGAACGTTTGGCTTGGAGTTGAGTGTTAGAGTGGCATTGGAGTCGGTTATGGAACTTCGAAGCGAGGTAAGTCTCCTGTCTAACTCCGTGAGGGGGAAAATACCTCATAGGTGATGTAATTGTTATGTGCTATTAGTTATGGGTGCTACGTATGCACGAGGTGACGGGAGTCCGTACGTAGCTAAAGCATGTTTATGTCCAGGTAGACTTAGGACTTTACCATGTAATATTTGGAATATTTGAATTCATTCTGCTGGCTTAATTAATTGAAATTATAATTGAACTTGATTTAGAAATATATACATATATATTAGGCCGAGCCTTATTACCTTGAGTTGTTGGCAAGTTATTTGAGAAACATTAAGGGTTGTACTCACCTTGTGTTCATATACTGTATCGTAAGCTCATGTCTCGTAATTCGATAATTCCTTTCCTTTCTTGCGGAGCGGGCCGAACGCCTCGGCAGGATTATGTACCACACTCTCATATGAGTGGGTTGTTCACCTCGGCAGTATAATAGATGCATCTATAGTTCATGCCTTTCGACCTTCGGCAGTGTACACGTTATGATGGGATCAGACCAATCGCCTCGGCAATATCATATTCTTTTTGAGATCTGGCCATACGACCTCGGCATAATCGTGTGTTATATCGCTAGCAGTCCGAATATTCATGAGAATTTCCTTCCACTGACACCTTGCATTTTATATGGGAATTCTTATCCGTTTTTTATTGGCACTTGATATTTCCTAGATGTCGTGATAGAATACAAGATTGAGAAATTGATATCGTTAAAAGAAATTTTGGAAGATTGTGTTAGTTACAAATTTACCTCACTACTATTGTTGTACTCTTATCTGTTTATGATTTACCATATTGATTTATTGGACCACTAGTAAGTGTCGATGTGGACCCCTCGTCACTACTTCTCTGGGGTTAGGCTAGATACTTACTGAGTACGCGTTGATTGACGTACTCATGCTGCACTTCTGCACTAAATGTGCAGGATCTGACAGGTTCATTTGATTATCATCTTGGCGCGTAGGCGCAACTGTTGAGGAAACTTCATATGAGCTGCATTCCAGGATACGCATCGCGGTCCACAAAGTCTCCATCGTAGTATTTATTTTATCTTGTCTTATTTACATTCTAGACAAATGTTGTATTATTATTGTACTCTTTAGTAAATGCTCATGCACTTGTGATACCGGATTTTGGGGGTACCTACTGGATGTTCATTGTTGTAGTTCGCGTAATTATTATCATTTCACCTTGTAATTTATACCTTATACAGAAACTGGAAAATAAAATCACGGGATTTCTACGAGTACTAGAGTTTACACTACTTATTCAATGGGATTCAGGATTTCGAAAATAATAAAATGAGTTACTAAGTTGATTAATCACCGTTGGCTTGCCTGACGGCAGCGTTAGGCGCCATCATAATCTATAGTGGATTTTGGGTCATGACATCCATTGCGGAGGGAAAAGGCTGATTGGTTGGTTGTAATCAAAACTAAGCCCTGTTGGTGGGGTGGAAGTTGAGAATGTACTAGATATTGCTTACCAAAACGATACCTCAAGTGTTAACCAAATGGTGGATGATCAGTTAGAAAATGACTTGGAGCATCCTCAAAGCATGTTAGAAGAAGTTGATATGGCGGAAATAACAATCATAGAAAATGAGGACGAAGAATCACCTGATGAAAATGAAATAAGTGAAGAGGAAGAATTTTCGGACGAGGAAGGATATTTTGAAGACGACTAGCATGTTAGTTTTTTCAAGCGCTCTCAACTTATATAGATTTATATTCTCAATTCTAACATTTTCTTTAATTTATGCAGATGACCGGTAGGGGTCGAGGTAGGTCTAGGAAGGATAAGACGCCTATTGATCATGAGGATAGTGCTACACCCTCGCTTCCTTCCACCCCACACTTGCATTCCTCCGTCGCTGATGGCCAACCACAATCTTCTAGACACACATCTTTTCCACCACATCCATCTACTCATTAGACTACCTACCATTCGCCCTCCTAGCAGTATTCTTACAATTCTCCACTACAGGTCTATACCCCTCTTCCTCCGCATAATCCTGCATATAGTTACATAGGTACACCGAGTCAGTAGTCACAAGGCCTTATGGTGATACACCCATCATCTGCTCTATTTGCTTCACCACTAGCTGGATCGCATCCATCTAGATTACAGCCACTCGGATCATAGTAGGGGTCTGGATCGTAGCAGAGGTCTAGATCACATCCATCTTCATCAGCGACCCCGTCTTCCTCTCCACGGAGTTTGTCTCCTAGTATTTCTAGACTTTGCCTTTAGGATAGTAGCGCTGAGCCAGATGCCTCCCCTTCTACGTATGCTTCAGATACACTAGAGGATAATGATCCAGATTAAGCACGGTATGATCGTTATCATAGGATGATCATCAGGCCTGAGGGCAATGGATAAGATTTATTTATTACTTCTTTATTTTTGCTGAATTATAATAGTTAGTCTTGTTTATTTAATATAATTGCTATGTTGCAGGTTCATGCGTAGTCATCAGACTATAAAGATAATCACTGAAGCTCTTGGCCGGTTGTATGATGCATCCTATGCGACTTGGAGTGATTTTCTACCGGAGCTCGTGGAGTAAATTTTCAACCAATTTAAGGTTTTAATACAATTCTTATCTATTTAAGCATTATATCAACAATATTTTTATCTAATGTTACACACTTCATTTGCAGACTAAGTGTTCCTGGGAGGAATGACATAAAAGTATCATTCTTGCAAATTTTGAGTTCAAATTCCGTAAGAGACTATCTGATTCATTCTGTTCTGCTCGGAAGAAGAACAAGAAGCCTTCATGGGTTCAAAAGCATTTATGGGAGGATATGCTGAGGGAGTGGGACACTGAGAAATTTGAGAAGAGGAGTGAACAAGGAAAGAAGGCCCGAGCATCTGAGAAGGGTGGCTCCTTGCACTATGTGGGTGCAAGGAGCATGGGGATTGCGAGTAGACTACTAGTAATTTCTTAAAATATTTAAAAATATTTTTATCGAACTATATTTATATATTTTAATTTAGTTAACATGATTTATTATATTTATAGAAAAAATATGGGAGGAAGATGACTCATGACGAGTTCTTCATGGAGACTCACATTCGGAAGAAGAAGGCACCGACAGATCCAACTAAATGGGTCACGGATCGGGTGGAGACTACATATGTAAGTTTCATAACTACTATTACTTGAAATTAAAATTTATAATATTATATGGTTAATAATTTTCTATCTTCTAAATAAAGGGTCGCTATGGAGGAGTACAGTCAGAGCTTGCCACCAAATGAGCAAGGCGAGCGACCTTCCATTTCAGATGAAGAAGCACAAAAGATATGAGTGGATGTTGTCAGTGGTCGTAAAAAGGGTATAGCATACTACCTTACATAGAGATCATTTCGGCGCTGTTGCACCCTATTTTGCACTAGTCAAGAGAGGATTCAACTTGTGGTTTCTCTGTTGTTGATAAAAGATAGTTGCCACATAATATTTAAAGGTATACTAGGGTACCTATTTAGTTACTAAGTTATGTTCACTATAGGTCTGCAAAGATATACTAGGGTGAGATTATGGGTAAGTGTGTTTGTTCTTCAAAGGAAAAGGTGTTAGGCACCCCTAAAAATCTATCTGAGGTAGCTCCATAGGACTTAGACTAATTTTAAGGACTCAATAATTTACACTATGCTTGATTATTACTAAGGCAGAGCTCACTACATACTAAGGGGAATGTATATGTGTACGCCTTAAGAAGGGTGTGGGATTATAAAAGAACTTTTGAGAGTTAAGAGAGTTGTGAAAGCAGTTTATATTTTAAAGCTTGTAATTATTAAGTTAAGAATGTGATTATCTTTGAAGAAACAAATGCTTGTAATGTTTAGAAAATATATGCTAGAACAATGATTCTATATGTATGTGGGTTTTTTGTTTTCTTAAAATTTTGAAGAAGGCAACTCTTTAAAAATTCATTTGGGGTGATTATTCATTACTGCCTTTTACGAAAATATGGTTTCATTCCTTGTTAATGAAGATCAGTGATTCTTTCCCAATCTTCTTTGAAAACGGGATGCCGTTCTGATTAAGGACCTGAGCTTAAAAAATCTTTAAGAAATGTGAGTGTGCAAGATGAAAACATTATAATTAATAGGAGGCGAAGATTAATTACTAAGCTATTTCATTTTAAGTCCTATATTAATTAAGGTTTGCCTAAGTTTCATGTAATACTAGAGCATGAAAGTAAAGTACATAATCTAATATATGAGGGTTTATACATGATAATGAAAATGTGATAAGACAACAAAGGCAGTAGGCGAAAGATGATGAAGGCAGTAAACTAAGTTATAGAAATAATAAACAATAGCGAAAGAAGTAGGGAGAGAGGACTGGACTCTAATGATTGGGCCTTAATAAGGTGGGCCAGGCGCGACTATAGCAAAACTGGACTTTTCAAAGATGCAACGAGGTTGTCTCGGGCCTGAGTTTGTTAGGAACTCAGCAGGTCCACAAGTATACATGCTCAAAAGAATAAAAGAAGGATATTAGAAATATTCTCACATTCTCAACATATTCAAATACACATGACAGGTATATAAACAAATAATTGAAACATGGAAATAATCAATAATGTGAGAAAATTATATTAATGTGATGGTTTTACTTAGCAAATAATTCACATTGATAGCCTTTCGTTATCATTAAACATCAAACCCCCCAAAGAACTAGATGCGTCGATGAATTAAGGGCTAAGGAGGAAGTTGTACTCAAGGTCGATGCTCCCTTTGGATCCCCCGACACTTCAAAGTTCCCAAGGGACTCAAGGCCAGGGCATTGCTTGTGCCGGGGAGGGCAACCCAACCTAGAGTCGAACTCCACTCCCAAATACCCCTTAAACACTAACAACATATTTTACTTACGGGTTTAAATGCCAATGAGGCCCTTCCATTGTAAATTAGATGATATAGCATTACCTACCACAAAATATACTTTCCTTCCTAACATAAGAACATATAATCTATGCTAGATTACCAAGCAAACATATGTATCACATGACTTTCAAAGATATGATTCTGGGCTCATACAGGTGAACACCAGAAACATCACAAACATCTTACAACAGTCTAAATTTAGAGTAAAGCATCACTCCAAGGAAAGGTAAATCTATACAACAACAACACCAACAACAACAACAATAACTCAGTATATATAGAGGTTTCAAAGATATCTACGACATGATCAACTTTCTCAATAGGTCCACAAATCTCCCTAAGCATCATACTCCTAATGGTATTAGCTTCAGACAAATCATTAAGTTTAGATAGTATCAGCAAAGATCCTTATGAGATTTTAGGGACTAGACTTGGTTTTAAAGTTGTCAAAAGAGCAGAGACTAGGATAGCTCTGGACGGGATATATAATCAGGAGCTAAGCAATGGCATGCAGTATTCAATTGGCTACTTAAACATTTCAGGTCAGTAATGACCTTATGCAGAGAGAGAAATCCTTACATGTTTTGAGAGTTGGATCAAGCAAAGTTACAGACATGGGATAGACATTGCATCAGGATAGGTTTAACTCAAACTTAATTCTAAGTTAGTACATGGATACAAAGATGATCATGCTTCTTTTACCAGTTATTACTTAACTAGGGCAGAATAACTAGGTTCTTTAAAAAGATAAAATACATGCTAGATTTTCAAAGATGCATGATGACCCTAAAGATAAGAGATAGGAGATATCAAATAATCATGCTGCTGAGGGTGTTGACTAACTAAGAATTCAGTTAAGTTCATTCTATCCAGTTATCAGGCTTTATAACAAAGAGAAAGGAACATAACCATGATCACATTATGAGGAGAGATGACATGGCTTTAACAGATGTGTACAGTAGGGTGACTGGGAGAAGCAAGAGAGGCTTAACTCAAACAAGAATAGGTTAAAAGGAGCAACAAGCAACTAAACAAAATGATAGACCATAGTAGCAATTTAGAAATAGTATAACAGATATAAGCAAAGAAGGTGACATATAAACACTTAGAGTTCTTGTTCAAGGTTTAAAGGACATAAACTTAACACCTTCATATTCATTCAATCGTAGTTAGCAAAATAGAAGTTCAACTTCAAAAACTCACAAGCTACAGAGATGCAACAAGCAAGGATAAGGACTACTGTATACCAATAAGAGCTATGGGGTTCATGTGAACATGAACATATAATAACATACTCATGTAGCCTGTTGGAAACTCAAAAGATAAGATCGGCAAGAATCAATTATATAGTTTAATCAATCATCATTTGAAGACTCATAGCAAGACAACTAATCACAAGCAGCCATTAAACTAACAGAACGTAAGTATTAATATATTAAACACCATAAAACAACTGTAATATTCAGAACCTAACTTAGCATGCTTGTAACATTCAAAGAAAACGAACAAAAAAGAAGAATGACAGAGGTGCTGAACTTTTTGAAAGCAACAGATCAAACGAAAGCTCTTCTCAGTTGCTTAAGACCCCAAAAAATCTCAAGTTTATACCATCGATAGTACTCAACAAAAGAATGAAAAAATGGTAAGAACCTAAGGCTTGGAATCCTAGACTTCTCAGTGTTTTTGTGTGTGTTTTTCTCAATGTTAGGTGATTGGTTCGTAATTTTTGTTGTGTGTAGGTGTTGTTAGGTGAGAGCATTAAAGGCTTCTATTTATAGTGGCTATTGAAGGCTCTAGGGTTTCAGAGGATTGAAAATCGGATAGTGGAAGATGACGATTACCAGATGATGTGAGCATGATTGAGTGAAATTGAATGAGAACAGAGGGAAAAATCCGTAAATATTTTTACCTAAGAGGAGAGAAGTCGACAGTTGAAGGCAAGGACCTCTAGATAAAGCTTCAATGTCCAGAGGTCACTGTGTTTGGCCTCTGGACCTCGAATAACCATGATTAATCTCTGAGATATGCCCATGCATGCCGTAGATTTAACAAAATAGAGGAGATTTCAGATATTTGACCCTTGCATGACTTGGTCTAGGGTTTTTGGATTTGGGGTTTTGAATATCTATCAACGAAAAATGAAAGAAAACAACCTTCATCATAACCCAGAGACAAAACATGATCTCTGAGTTTGATTTGAAAGCCAAAGGGAATGGTGTTTCGAGTTTGAGAGATTGAACTATGGTGATACAGATTCAGTGAATAAAAGGGGAAATAATAGCGGGATTCTGGCTAGGGAAGCAAGAAAAGCTGATTTCATGGTTGATTTATTGACCTTGCACGGATTTGTGCAAAGCTTTTGTGATTGATGGAGGCTGAAAGATGAGAGAA
Source organism: Nicotiana otophora (assembly GCA_000715115.1). Lineage (NCBI taxonomy): Eukaryota > Viridiplantae > Streptophyta > Magnoliopsida > Solanales > Solanaceae > Nicotiana > Nicotiana otophora. The sequence goes on from AWOL01S0061091.1 coordinate 11,504, forward strand.
AGAAGTGAGAAAAGGGAAAGGAGGTGGCTGGGCGTTTAAGTGAAATGATTAGCGTTTGGGGGGAGTTTGGTTGGTCTCTACGTTAAAGATTGGAGATAGAACCTGGGTCATTGGATCATTAGATCAATGGCTCTGATAAATCAGGGATTAAAGATTTTTGGGGCGAAATTTCGGTGTCCGTTGGATTCCTGTAATCTAACGGTTAGGATTAAATGGTCTGAGTGTTTAGTAATTAAAGAGAAAATGGAGTGAAAATTGTGGGCCATTAATCAAAAAATGAACGGCCCAGATGACTTTGTGTTTTTTCTGTGAGTGAGAGAGGCGCGTGACATGGCGCGCTCTCATTGGCTAAGAGAGGGTATCGCGGATCACCAAGGTGGCAAATGAGATGGGTGTTTGGACTGGGTTATTTCAGATTGGCCCTTGTCTTTGGGCTAGAAATCATTTAAATGGTAGCCACTTTGTAATTAATAAAGGAATTGCAATCGTAGCCTTTTAGTCTTTTACCCCTTTAAAGTTAATTTAAATAACCTTAATTATTTTCAATAAAATATAGTAAAAATTATAATTGTTAAATACTACTAACTATTGCAATTAATTGATCATTTGTAAAAAAAATACTTCACTAGGACATTAATTTGAATTATTGAAATAGTAAACTAATTAACTATTTTAAGAAGTAATTTATTGAATTAATTATAGAACTTACGAGTAAAAATTATATTAATAATCCTAAAATAGTAAATATATTTGTAATTACATAATACTAATACCAAATTATTAATATAAAAAACTAATACTGAATTAATCTGTAGAAATAGGTATTTATTGATAGAAAATATTTTCAAAATATTCATTAAAAATTATTAAGAATGAGTAAATTAATTTTGAAAGGGAGGTCAAAATTAACCGTCAACAGCTGCCCATTTTCGACCGGCGACAATGAAAGAGTTTTCAGGCAAAGAAATTGAACCAAAGCCAACTTTGTCCTCACTTTTAGGCAGGTATTGCAGGAAATGAAGATGGTGAATTTGTGGGATTGAGTTGAGGAAGAATCTAGAAAGATTTGGGAATATTGGGTCGAATTGTGGATTTGAATTGCTTACATACCTCGGGCTTAACGAGGATCAGGTCTCTTGTAGTTATGGAGTAGGGACTTTGGGGAAACGGCACTCGCATGAATTTTCTCAGTATCGTATTGCGACGATACGGTGAGACGGAAGATTGGTCACTCATGGTAGCTTGAATTTTACGGCCTGATTTGAATGATTCGAAATTTTGAGCTCGTTGATCGTCTTGAGATGGGATCTTAGGCCCGTTGTTGGGTTGGTTGTCCCTATAGCATTGTAGTTTGGTCTGCTGCAAAGAAACAGTTCCACGCTGCAGTATTTGTTCCTGCAAAACAAATAAAATACATGCATACCAATATATTATAATGTAGAATATATTAAGATGTGATGTAAATGATGCAGAAATGATG
>AWOL01S0061100.1:6952-18529 GCA_000715115.1 Nicotiana otophora
CTGTCGGATTTGAAAGCATGCATATTCTTTGCTGAAATTACTGAAATGAACTGTACTTTCTTAGCTCGTCACTGCTTCTCAATTCCTTATTTGTTTCTGTTACTTACTGAGTTGGAAGTACTCATATTATTTCCTGAACCTTGTGTGCAGATCCAGGTGTGACCGGTCTCGGAGGTCAGTGAGCTCGTGCGTGGTTGATTACCCAGAGATTTATGAGGTAGCTGCCGGCGTTCGCAAACTTTGTTTTTCCTCTTGCTATTTTTCTTTTATGTATTGACATTTAGACTTAGACTATTATAAACACTGTGTTGTTCTTAGACTGGAGGTCTAGTTGCTCATAACTTGGTGACACCCCGATATTTGGGGCTATCTTTCCGCATCGTATTTTGAGTTTAATTCCCGTTTTTATGAAAACCCTGTTATAAAAAGGCTTTTGGTTTATCTTTTAATGAAATATCGAAGTACTTTGAAAGTCAGCTTGCCTAGTAGCATCGATAGGCTCCATCACAACAGGATTAAGTTTTGGGGTGTGACAAGTTGGTATCAGAGCCTAGGTTACATAGGTCTCACGAGTCATGAGCAGGTTTAGTAGAGTCTTGCGGATCGGTATGGAGACGTCTGTACTTATCTTTGAGAGGCTACAGAACCCTTAGGAAACTGCACATTCTTGAATTCTTATCGTGCGAATCTGTTGATTCTAGTAACTAAACTTCTGTTATTCTATTCCCTCACAGATGGTGAGGACACGTGCTACTGGGCAGGACGGACAACCACCAGTACCACCAGTCAGGGTTGCGAGAGGCCGAGGTCGCGGTAGAGGCCGTAGTAAGGGCAGAGGTGAAACTCACATAACAACTAGGGCGACACCTGCAGATCCACCAGTTGCCCCAGTTCAAGATCAGGCCCTAGTTGTGGATGCGCCAGCGGGACCAGCTCACGCACCAGCTGTGCCCATAGTGATTTCAGGCCTTCAGGAGGCCTTAGCTCATATTTTGACCTTGTGCACCAGTCTTGCTCAGGCGGTCTCTATTCCGGCTGCAGCAGCTACTTCTCAGGCCAGGGGAGGTGCTCAAACTCCCGCTGCCCGCACACCCGAGCAGGTGATGCAGGGACTCCAGACACTGAGGGCACCACCAGCCCAGCCGGTTGCAACTGCTCAGGACTGTGTGGTTCTTGTTATGCCTAATGATGAGCAACGTAGATTGGAGAGGTTTGGGAGGCTCCAACCTACATCTTTCAGTGGCGCAGAGGGAGAGGATGCCCAGGATTTCTTGGACAGATGTCTGAGGATCCTCCGTACAGTAGGTATTTTGGATACCAGTGGGGTCTCATTCACTACCTTTCAGTTCACTGGAGCTTCCTTCACTTGGTGGGAGGCTTATAAGAGGTGTAGGCTGGTTAGTGCAGCGCCGCTTACATGGTAGAAGTTATCCATTCTCTTCTTGGAGAAGTATGTGTCGCAGTCTCGCAGAGAAGAGCTACGCAGATAGTTCGAGCAGTTGTGTCAGGATGATATGACTGTGACACAGTATGAGATGAGATTTTCTGAGTTAGCCCTCTATGTTATTTGGTTGGTTCCCATAGACAGGGAGAGGATCAGAAGGTTCGTTGATGGCCTCACATTTCAGTTACGAATGCTTATGACTAGAGAGGGGGTGACTGGTGCTACTTTTGAGGAGGTGGTTGACATTGCTCGGGAGATAGAGTCTGTTCGCCGCCAGGAGCGGGTTGAGAGGGAGGCCAAGAGGCCTCATGGATCAGGTAGTTTTGGTGGTTTTCCTTCTGGAGGTCAGTTCCAGCACGGCAGAGGTCGTCCCTATAGATATGCTTAGACGACCCGACCAGTTCATCGTGGTGCATCAGTCAGCCACAGTTAACACACTGCTCGCTCAAACCAGCCTTCATTCAGTGCACTACCAGCGCAGAGTTCTCACCATGCCTAGTCCTCTCAGGTTTCTACGGGTAGTTCCTCAGGGTATCAAGAGCAGCAGTTCCGTCAGAGGAGGGGTTGTTTTGAGTACGGAGATCTTGGTCATATCAAGAGAGATTTCCCTAAGTTGTTGAGCGGGACTCCACAGCAAAGTTCTCGATCAATGGCACCAGCATCAGCAGCTATACCACCCGCTCAGGCAGCTTGGGGTAGGGCTTAGTCAGCTAGAGGTCGCCTTAGAGGGGGAGGTCGATCAGGTGGTGGCCAGGCCCGTTTCTATACACTTCATGCTGGACCAGATGCCATTGCTTCAGACGCAGTGATCACAGGTATTATCTCAGTATGTCATCGAGATGCTTGTGTATTATTTGACCCCGGTTTCACCTATTCATATGTGTCGTCGTATTTTGCTCATTATTTGGACATGCCTCATGAGTCTCTAGTTTTATCTATTCATGTATCTATGCCGGTGGGCGCTATTATAGTTGTGGACCGCGTATACCGGTCATATGTAGTGACTATTAGGGGATTAGAGACTAGAGTTGATCTGTTGCTGCTTAGTATGGTTGATTTTCATGTGCTATTGGGTATGGATTGGCTATCTCCATGTATTGCTATTCCGGACTATCACGCTAAGACTGTGACGTTGGCGATGCCGGGTTTGCCACGGATTGAGTGGCGCGGTTCTTTAGACTATGTTCCTAGTAGAGTGATTTCATACTTGAAGGCCCAGCGAATGGTTGGGAAGGGTTGTCTTTCCTATTTGGCCTTTGTGAGGGATGTCAGTGCAGAGACCCCTACTATTGCTTCTGTTCCGGTAGTGCGAGATTTTCCAGATGTGTTTCCTACAGACCTATCGGGCATGCCACCGGACAGGGATATTGACTTTGGTATTGATCTGGTGCCAGGCACCCCGCCCATTTCTAATCCACTGTATCGTATGGCACCGACGTAGTTGAAAGAATTGAAGGAGTAACTTCAGGAACTCCTTGATAAAGGGTTTATTCGTCCTAGTGTGTCACCTTCGGGTGCATCAGTTCTATTAGTGAAGAAGAAGGATGGCACTATGAGAATGTGCATTGATTACAGGTAGTTGAACAAAGTCACAATCAAGAACAAGTATAATTTTCCTCGTATTGATGATCTATTTGACCAGCTTCAAGGAGCGAGTGTGTTCTCCAAGATTGATTTGAGGTCAGGGTAACACCAGTTGAAGATTAGGGACTCAGACTTTCTTAAGACAGCTTTCAGGACCTGATATGGTTATTACGCGTTCCTTGTGATGTCTTTTGGGCTGACCAACGCCCCAACAGTGTTCATGCATTTTATGAACAATATTTTCCGGCCTTATCTCGACTCGTTCGTTATTGTATTCATTGATGATATACTGGTGTACTCTCATAGCCAGGAGGAACACGTCTAACATTTGAGAGTTGTATTGCAACGATTGAGGGAGGAGAAGCTTTATGCTAAGTTCTCCGAGTGTGAGTTTTGGCTCAGTTCAGTGGCGTTCTTGGGGCATGTGGTGTCCAGTGAGGGTATTCAGGTTGATCTGAAGAAGATAGAGGTGGGTCAGAGTTTGCCCAGATCGTCCTCCGCTACAGAGATTTGGAGCTTTCTTGGTTTGACTGGTTATTACCTTCGGTTCGTGCAAAGCTTCTCATCTATTGCATCGCCCTTGACCAAATTGACCCAAAAGGGTGCTCCTTTCAGGTGGTCGGATGAGTGTGAGGCGAGCTTTCAAAAGCTCAAGACTGCCTTGACCACATCTCCAGTTCTAGTCCTACCATTATCTTCTAGTTCCTATACCATATATTGTGATGCTTCTCGGATCGGTATTGGGTATGTTTTGATGCAGGAGGGTAGAGTGATTCCTTATGCTTCACGTCAGTTGAATCCTCATGAGAAGAACTACCCCGTACATGACTTGGAGTTGACTACCATTGTTCACGCATTGAAGATTTGGAGATACTATCTCTATGGTATGTCTTGTGAGGTATTTACTGATCGTCGTAGCCTCCAGCACTTGTTCAAATAGAAGGATCTCAATTTAAGACAGCAGAGATCATTGGAGCTGCTAAAGGACTATGATATTACTATTTTGTATCACCCGGGAAAGGCCAATATGGTGGCCGATGCCTTGAGTAGGAAGGCAATGAGTATGGGTAGTCTTGCATTCATTCTTGTTGGGGAGAGACCTCTTGCAGTTGATGTTCAGGCTTTGGCCAACCAGTTCGTGAGATTGGATATTTCGGAGTCTATTCGGGTTCTAGCTTGTGTGGTTTCTCGGTCTTCCTTATTTGAGCGCATCAGAGAGTGCCAATATGATGATCCTTATTTTCTTGTACTCAAGGACACAGTTCAGCACGGTGATGCCAGATATGTGACTATTAGAGATGATGGGGTGTTGAGGATGCAGGGCCGGATATGTGTGCCCAATGTAGATGGGCTATGGGAGTTGATTCTTAAGGAGGCCCACAGCTCGCGGTATTCCATCCATCCGGGTGCCGCGAAGATGTACCAGGATTTGAGACAGCACTATTGGTGGAGGAGAATGAAGAAGGATATAGTTCGCTTCGTAGCTCGGTGTCTCAACTGTCAGCAGGTAAAATACGAGCATCAGAGACCGGGTGGGTTGCTTCAGAAGATAGAGATTCCAGTGGAAGTGGGAGCGGTTCACCATGGATTTCGTAGTTGGACTCTCACGGACTTTGAGGAAGTTCGATGCTATTTGGGTGATTGTGGATCGGCTGACCAAGTCCACACACTTCATTCCTGTGAGTACTACTTATTCTTTAGACCGGTTAGCTGAGATTTACATCAGTGTGATTGTTCACCTGTACGGTATGCCAGTTTCCATCATTTCAGATAGAGGCACGCAGTTTACATCGCAGTTTTGGAAAGCCGTGCAGTGAGAGTTGGGCACTCAGGTTGAGTTGAGCATAATATTTCACCCTCAGACGGACAGACAGTCCGAGTGCACTATCCAGATATTGGAGGACATGTTATGCCCTTGTGTCATTGATTTTGGTGGTTCATGGGACCAGTTTCTGCCTCTCGCGGAGTTTGCTTACAACAACAGTTTTCACTCGAGTATTCAGATGGCTTCGTATGAGGCTTTATATGGGAGGCGATGCAGATCTCTGGTAGGTTGGTTTAACTCAGGTGAGGCTAGACTTTTGGGTACATACTTGGTTTAGGATGCATTAGACAAGGTGAAATTGATCCAGGAGCGGCTTTGCACGGTGCAATCGAGACAAAAGAGTTACGCTGATGGGAAAGTCAGTGATGTGTCTTACATGGTCAGGGAGAAGGTTCTGCTAAAGATATCTCCCATGAAGGTGTTATGAGGTTCGGGAAGAGGGGCAAGTTGAGCCCTCGGTTCATTGGGCCTTTTGAGGTACTTCAGAGTATTAGGGATGTGGCTTACAAGTTTGCCTTGCCACCTAGCTTGTCGAGTGTGTATCCAGTATTTTCATGTTTCTATGCTCCGAAAGTATATCGGCGATCCGTCCCATGTTTTGGATTTTAGCACGGTCTAGTTGGATGGTGATTAGACTTATGATGTAGAGCCAGTGGCTATTTTGGAGCGGCAGGTTCGAAAGTTGAGGTCAAAAGACATAGCAGTAGTGAAAGTGCAGTGGAGAGGTCAGCCCGTGGAGGAGGCTACTTGGGAGACCGAGCGGGAGATGCGGAGCAGATACCCACACCTATTTGAGGCTCCAGGTACGTTTTTAGACCCGTTTGAGGACAAACGTTTGTTTAAGAGAAGGAGGATGTAACGACCCGGCCAGTCGTTTCGAAAGTTATAGCCCCGTTCCCCCATTTTCTGCTTCTTTTGTGTTCTACAACTGTATTATAACTTGTCGGGTTAGTCGGTTCGGGTCCTGAGTGATTTCAGAATTAATTGAGACACTTAGTCTCTTATTTGAAAGCTTAAGTTAGAAAGGTTGGCAGGATGTTGACTTATGTGTAAACGACCTCAGATTTGGATTTTGATGGTTCTGTTAGCTCTGTTAGGTGATTTTGGACTTAGGAGCGCGTCCGGATTGTGTTTTAGAGGTCCGTAGTAGAATTAGGCTTGAAATGCCGAAAGTTGGAATTGTGAAAAGTTTGCCTGGGAGTGGACTTTTTTATATCGGGGTTGGATTGGATCTCCGGAAGTTGAACTAGGTCCGTGGTATGATTTATGACTTTTGTGCAAAAGTTGAGGTCAATCATACTTGATTTGATAGGTTTTGACGTCGTTTGTGGAATTTGGAAATTTCAAAGTTCATTAGGCTTGAATCCGTGTGTAATTCATATTTTGATGTTGTTAGAGGTGATTTGAGGATTCGACTAAGTTCGTATGATGTTATGGGACGTGTTGGTATGTTTGGTTGAGGTCCCGAGGGCCTCGGGTGAGTTTCGGGTGGTTAACATATCATTTTTGGCCTTTGTGAGATAGCTGATATTTGCTACTGCATGTTTTCTGGTTTCCTTTTACGCGTTCGCGAGAGGAGCCTCGCGTTCGCAAAGAGTGTTTTCTGGGTTGGTGATATTGGCCTCCGCGATCGCGCGGTCAATTCCGGGATTGCGTAGAAGGGGGCGACTGTGCTGGGCAGAATGTTTTAAAAGCGGGATTTAGCCCATTTCACTCATTTCTCTCTTGGTTTGGGCGATTTTGGAGAGGCTTTAAGCAGAGATTTTCATCATCTATGTTAAGGTAAGTGAATCCCACATATTGCAAGTTAAATACTTAGATTATATATAGATTTTAACATGGAAATTCATGGAAAATTTATGGAAATTTGGGGTTTTGGTAGAAGACTTGGAAATTGGTATTTTTGGATTTTGACCGCGAAATTGGACATGAAATTGGGAATAAATTATATATTTGAGTTCGTAGGGTTATGGGTAATGTGTACCTTCAAAAATTTTAGGAATTCGGGCATGTGGGCCCAAAGGTTGATTTTATCGACATTTCGAGCGGAGTTGAAAATTGTTTAAATTGATTAATTATGGGTATTAGAACACGTTTTGATTGGTTTGGACATTGGTTGCATAGTTTTGGACCTTCAAGCATTGGCTTAAGGTGTTATAGTGGCGTCGGAGCGGGTTATGGGACTTCGGAGCGAGGTAACTCTCTTTTCTAACCTTGTAAGAGGGAATTAACCTCATACGTGAATTAATTAATGTGTGCTCCTATTTGTGGGGGAAACATACACACGAGGTGACGAGAGTCCGTATGTAGCTACTAATTATGCTATTGTCCGGGTAGTCTTGGACTCATATCATGCTATACTTATAATGTTTGTACCCTATTTGTTAACTTAATTGCTTAAGTCATATTGAAATTTGATAAGAGAATTGCAAAAGGTTAAATTTCACTTACTTGAAGTTGTGAATGGGATACTTGACTGTTATTGAGAATTTGTGTTTCTTTAAAGTATTTTCTTTTGTGGAGCGGGCCGAATGCCTCGGTAGCAGATAGATGCATCTATGGTTCATGACGTTCAACCCTCGGCAGTGCATAGTTTAAATATTTTATATTGGATTGGGCCGTACGATCTCGGCATGATTTGCGCATGATAACTCTTTGGAACTAATAATAATTGATATTGCTTCATTGGCCTGAGATATAAATTGTTAAATGACGAAAAATAAATTTGGAAATTTCCTATTAATAAAAGAATTGTTTACTTACTTCTTGTTATTGAGTTTACAGCTGGTTTATACAATCCATGCTTAATTATAATATCAGTATTTTATTGTTAGCCCATAGTAAGTGTCAGAGTCGACCCCTCGTCACTACTTCTTCGAGGTTAGACTAGATACTTAATGGGTACGTGTTGATTTACGCACTCATACTATACTTATTGCACATTTTGTGCAGGTACATATATGTCTAGTGGTCTTGTGGGCGCAGAGGCACGGTTATCTCGGGGACTTACCGCAGGCTGCATTTCATGTTACAATCCGCAACCAGCAGAGTCTCCTTCAGAGTTATTTATATTTTTCCTGTCTAAATTGTATTCCAGACAGATGCTGTATTTTATTTTATTTTATTTCCTAGTTGATGCTCATGCACTTCTGACACCGAGTTTTTGGGGTGCTTACAGGTTGTTCATTAATGTAGTTGCAAAAATATTTTCATTCACTTTGTAAATCTCATTTTGTACGGTGCAATTAAATAAAAATTATGATTTCAAATACTAATATGAATAATTAAGATAATCAATTATTATTGGACCTTCAATGGATTTTGGGTTGTGACAGTTGTAGCCTTGTAGGTGCTACTAAACTTTGACGAATAGGGGTGGGCATAATATCGGACGAACCGAAAAAACCGACCGAACCATAAACTTCGGTTCATTCGGTTTCGATTTTTCGGCTTATTTGGGTGGTTTGGGGTTTATGTTTTCTATAATTGCGGTGTTCGGTTCGGTGCTCGATTTTGCAACTTCGGTTTTTGGTTAAACCGAAAAACCAAAATTTTCTAATATGGGTCCTAATCTTTGGGCTCCTCTTAAGTTGTCTAGCCTAACTTTTTTATATATTTACATTATAAAATTTGAAGCCCAAACCTAAATAAAGTCCCACATTCTAAAAAGTATCCCTTTTTGTTTGCCAATGCATCTTTCATCTTTGTTTGCTTGCGCATTGCTACTAAAATTTTATATTTGGTGTTGTCTTTTTTAAGGTTTCAAACTAGATGCATGGCAACACGAGATGAGCTAAGTATATTTCTTCCTTTAGCACTCCATTAACAAAAGGTGATCACCGTTAGACAAATTTTAAGGAACTTTCTAGAGTTGATTTGGATTATGGCTTGGGAAATTGGTATGATTTGGGATTTCGGTTGCTAAAGTGTTCAAGGGGTTTAGTTTTGTTGTTGTGAACCACGACATAAAGGATATTGGCAAACTAATTTTGTTTTATTTGAGGCTTGCTGAATTTGCACGGGGATTGTGAGAAAGCACGAGAGAAAAATATTATTGCTAAATTAAAGTGTTGTACAACCCTATTTATATACAATGATTACATAATAATAGGTATCTGCTTTCCGATGTGGGACACTATACATGACAAACTACTTAACACTCCCCCTCAAGCCGATGCATATAAATCATATGTACCGAGCTTGTAAAAGATGTAACTAATAGGAGAACCAGTAAAAGATTTAGTAAAAATATCTGCTAGCTGATCATTCGACTTTACAAACTTTGTAATAATATTTCCTAAGAGTAACTTTTCTCTGACAAAGTGACAGCCGATCTCAATGTGTTTAGTCCTCTCAGGAACACCAGATTTGACTTAATATGAAGAGCAATTTGATTATCACACACCAGTTCCATCTTGTTGATTTCTCCGAACTTCAACTCCTTGAGCAACTGCTTGACCCAAACTAGCTCACATGTTGCCATAGACATGGCCCGATATTTGGCTCCGGCGCTAGATCGAGCAACTAAATTATGTTTCTTGCTCTTCCAAGAGATCAAATTACCTCCTACTAGAGCACAATATCCAGACGTAGAACGTCTATCAGAAGGTGATCCTGCCCAATCAGCACATGTGTACCCGACAATCTGCTTGTGGCCTTGATCCTCGAATAGTAACCATTTGCTTGGAGCTGACTTTATATACCGAAGAATGTGAACAAGTGCATCCCAGTGACTATCACAGGGAGAATCCATAAACTGACTTACAACATTCACCGGAAAAGAAATATTCGGTCTAGTCACTGTGAGATAATTCAATTTGCCAACCAACCTCCTATATCTTGTAGGATCTCTAAGAGGCTTCCTCTGTCCAGGTATAAGCTTAGCATTTTGATCCATATGAGTGTCAATAGGTCTGCAGCCCATCATTCCAGTCTCCTCAAGAATGTCTAAGGCATACTTCCTCGGTGTATTAACAATATCTGAGCTAGACTGAGCGACTTCAATATCTAGAAAATACTTCAATCTGCCCAGATCCTTAATTTGGAAATACTGAAAGAGATGTTGCTTCAGATTAGTAATACCATCCTTATCATTTCTAGTAATAACAATATTAACTAGATAAATACATAGATTAGAAGCAGAATGCCGATAAAACACAGAGTGATCAGCTTCACTACAAGTCATGCCGAACTCCTGAATAACTGTGCTGAACTGACCAAACCAAGCTCGAGGGGACTATTTCAAAACATATAGTGACCTGCACAATCGGCATACAAGACCACTAGACTCCTACTGAGCAACGAAACCAGGTGGTTGCTCCATATAAACTTCTTCCTCAAGATCACTGTGGAGAAAAGCATTCTTAATGTCCAACTGATAAAGAGGCCAATGACGTACAATAGCCATGGACAAAAAGAGACGAACAAATGCTACTTTAGCCACGGGAGAGAAACTGTCACTATAATCAAGCCCAAAAATCTGAGTGTATCCTTTTGAAACAAGACGAGCCTTAAGACTATCAACCTGGCCATCCGGACTGACTTTGACCGCATAAACCCAACGACAAACAACAGTAGACTTACCTGAAGGAAGAGGAATAAGCTCCCAAGTGTCACTCGCATGTAACGCAGACATCTCCTCAATCATAGCTTGTCACCATCCTGGATGAGATAGTACCTCACCTATAGACTTAGGGATAGAAACAGTGGACAAAGATGATATAAAAGCATAATAAGGTGATGACAGATGATGATACCTTAAATCGACATAATGGGGATTAGGATTAAGTGTGGATCATACACCTTTGCAGAGTGCAATTCGTTGACTAAGAGGAGACAAGTCCACAGTAGGTGCAGAATCTGATGCAGGACATGAATCACCTGGGCCTGATACTGAACGTGGGCGACGATGATAAGTCAAGAGTGGTGGAGCTACAAAAGGTTGAAATAGACTAGGTGTTTGAGCTGGAGTTGTAGAGGAAGATGAATGGGAAATAGTGAATGAATCTCCAAAAGATGAAATTGGTAGCACCTCAGAAATATCTAAGTGATTACCTAGACCTGTGAAGTATGATTGTGTAACGACCGAACCGGTCGTTTTGAGCATTTACGCTCCTTTCAACTATTTGAACTCTTGAATAACTTCCTACGAGGCATTATGACTTATATGAAGTGTCGGTTTTGGTTTTAAGGTATTTCGGAGTTAGCTTGGAAGAATAAATTTCATGTTGGAAGCTTAAGTTGAAATAGTTGACCGAATGTTGACTTATGTGTAAACGATTTCGGAATAGAGTTTTGATGATTCCAATAGCTCTGTATGGCGATTTTGGACTTAGGAGGGTGTCCGAAATACTTTTCGGAGGTTTGTAGTAGAATTAGGCTTGAAATGGCGAAAGTTAATTTTTTATGGAGTTTGACCGGGGGTTAACTTTTTGATATCGGGTTCGGAATCTAGTTCCAAAAATTTCCATAGCTCTATTATGTCATTTATGATATTATAGAACTTATTGGTATGATTTGACGGGTCCCTAGAGGCTTGGGTGTATTTGTTTTGGATTATTGGTTGAAAGACTAGTAAGGTTATGAAATTTGGGAGTTTGATCATGATCAATATCGGGTCTAGATGACCTATTTTCACTGTTTTGAGTGCGCGAGAAGGTCCGTAGCATGTTTTATGATTGAAATTCATATATGGTTTGTGTTCGGTAGGTTTCGGATGGTTAAC
>AWOL01S0061105.1:5364-23716 GCA_000715115.1 Nicotiana otophora
AGCTTCAGGGTGCCAGAGTGTTCTCTAAGATCGACTTGCGTTCAGGCTATCATCAGTTGAAGATTCAGGAACCAGATATCCCGAAGACTGCTTTCAGGACTCGGTATGGTTATTACGAGTTCCTTGTGATGTCTTTTGGGCTGACCAATGCCCCAACAATATTTATGCATTTGATGAATAATGTATTTCAGCCCTATCGTGACTCATTCATCATTGTGTTTATTGACGACATTCTGGTGTATTCCCGGAGTCGGGAAGATCATGAGCAGCACCTGAGGACTGTGCTTCAGACTTTGAGAGAAAAGAAGTTATATGCAAAATTTTCAAAGTGTGAATTCTATCTTGATTCAGTGGGAATTTTGGGTCATATAGTTTCGTGCGAGGGGATCAAGGTAGATCCGAAGAAGATTGAGGCAGTGCAGAGTTGGTCCAAACCGTCCTCAGCTACGGAGATCCAGAGTTTCCTTAGTTTGGCAGGGTATTATCGCTGATTTGTAGAGGGTTTCTCTTCTATTGCTGCACCTATGACCAAATTGACCTAGAAGGGTGCTCCGTTCAGGTGGACCGAGGAATGTGAGGAGAGCTTCCAAAAGCTCAAGACAACTTTGACTACATCCCCAGTGTTGGTATTACCTACGGGTTCAGGGTCTTATACTGTATATTGTGATGCATCACATATTGGTCTTGGCGCAGTGTTGATGCAAGATGGTAGGGTGATTGCCTACGCGTCCAGACAGTTAAAGGTACATGAGAAGAATTATCTGGTCCAAGACCTTGAATTATCAGCTATTGTTCATGCTTTGAAGATTTGGTGGCATTACTTGTACGGTGTCCATTGTGAGGTATACACCGATCACCGAAGTCTACAACATCTGTTTAAACAGAAGGATCTTAATTTGCAGCAGCGGAGATGATTGGAGTTTTTTTAAGGATTATGATATCACCTTTCTCTATCATCCCGGGAAGTCCAATATAGTGGTCGATGCCTTGAGTCGTAAGGCGGAGAGTTTGGGTAGCTTAGCATATTTAGCGGTAGCAGAGAGGCCTTTAGCCTTGTATGTTCATGCCTTGGCCAACCAGTTTGTTAGATTAGATATTTCCGAGCCGAGCTGAGTTTTGGCTTGTGTGGTTTCTTAGTCTTCTCTTTATGATCGTATCAGAGAGCGTCAGTATGATGATCCCCATCTGCTTGTCCTTAAGGACACATTTCAGCACGGTGATTCCAAGGAAGTCACTAATGAAGATAACGGTGTATTGCGAATGTAGGGCAGACTATGTGTGCCTAATATAGATGGTTTGTGTGAGTTTATTCTCAAGGAGCCTCACAGTTCGCGGTACTCCATTCATCCGGGTACTGCAAAGATGTATCAGGACTTGAGACAACACTATTGGTGGAGGTGGATGAAGAAATATATAGTGGAATATATAGCTCGGTGCCTAAATTGCCAGCAGGTGAAGTATGAGCATCAACAACCAGGTGGATTGCTTCAGAAGTTGGAGATTCCAGAATGGAAATGGGAGCGGGTCACTATGGATTTTGTTGCTGGACTCCCACAGACTCAGAGGAAGTTCGATTCCATTTGGGTGATTGTGGATAGATTGACCAAGTCAGCTCATTTCATTCCTGTGGTTACTACTTACTCTTCGGAGTAGCTGGCTGAGGTTTACATTTGCGAGATTGTTAGGCTTCATGGTGTACCGGTATCTATCATCTCTGACCGGGGTTCACAGTTTACATCACGGTTCTGGAGAGCGGTACAATAAGAGTTGGGTACTCGGGTAGAGTTGAGTACAACATTTCACCCTTAAATGGACGGACAGTCCGAGCGCACTATTAAGATATTAAAGGATATGCTTCGTGCGTATGTGATGGATTTTGGGGGTGCTTGGGATCAGTTCTTGCCAATTACGGCATTTGCTTACAACAACAGCTACCAGTCGAGCATTCAGATGGCTCCATACGAGGCCTTGTATGGTAGGCGATGCTGGTCTCCAGTGGCTTGGTTCGAGCCGGGCGAAGCTAGACTATTGGATACGAACTTGGTTCAAGATGATTTGGAAAAGGTTAAGTTGATTCAGGATCGACTCCGTACAGCCCAATCTAGACAAAAGAGTTATGCGGATCGGAAGGTTCGTGATGTTGCATTAATGGTTGGTGAGCGGGTCTTGCTTCGGGTTTCGCCTATGAAGAGTGTTATGAGATTCGGAAAGAAGGGCAAGTTGAGCCTGAGGTATATTAAACCTTTTGAGATTCTTGAGAGAGTTGGAGAGGTGGCTTACAGACTTACACTACCATCTAGTCTCTCTGCAGTTCATCCAGTTTTCCATGTTTCCATGCCCCAGAAGTATCACGGCGATCCGTCTCATGTGTTAGACTTCAACTCAGTCCAGTTGGACAAGGATCTATCTTATGTCGAGGAACTAGTGGCCATTTTGGACAGACAGGTTATACAGCTAAGATCAAAGAGCATTGCTTCAGTGAAAGTACATTGGAGGGGTCATCCGGTCGAGGAGGCGACTTAGGAGACCGAACATGATATTCACAACTGTTATCCTCATCTTTTCACCACTTGAGGTATAATTCTAAACCCGTTCGAGGACGAACATTTGTTTAAGAGTGGGAGGATGTAACGACCCGGCCAGTCGTTTTAAAAGTTGTAGCTCCGTTTCCCTATTTACTGCTCATTCTGTACTTTATAACTATTACATGACTTGCCGGGGTAATTGATTCAGGTCCGGTGAGGTTTTTAGAATGAATTGGAACACTTAGTTCCAAAGTTCAAAACTTAAGTTGAAAAGGTTGGATGGATGTTGACATATATATAAATGACCCCGGAATAGAATTTTGATGATTCTAACACCTCCCTATTGTGATTTTGGACTTAGGAGCATGTTCAGAATTTTATTTGAAAGTCCGTAGTTAAATTAGACTTGAAATAACTAAAATAGGAATTTAAGTTTGGAAGTTTGACCGAGGAGTCGACTTTTTGTATCGGGGTCGAAATCCAGTTATGAATATGTTAGTTTTCATTAAGCTTTAATTGGGGTGTGATTCATATTTCTAGCATTGTTTGATGTGCTTTGAAGTTTTGAGTAAGTTCATATCATGTTTTAGGACTTGTTTGTATATTTGATTGAGGTCCCCGGGGCCTCAGGTGAGTTTCGGACGGTTAACGGGCCAAACATTTGCACTTAGAGTTGCTGAAATCCGGTATGTGGTTTCCTTCTATGCGATCGCGTGAGAAGGTCCGCGATCGCGTAGACTTAATTGGGCAGCTGGAACATTTGTGCTATGCGATCGCACGGGCAAGTCCGCGATCGCGTAGGTTTGGGAAGCTGTGCTATGCAAATGCTTGACTAAGACCGCATTTGCGATGAGGAAACAAGGCAGAAGCTGGTCTACGCGCTTAATCCTTCGCGATCGCGTAGGTCTGGGAATGCTGTGTTTCGTGATCACGTGGAGTTATCCGCGATCACACAATGTCAATTTTGGGCAGTGGAGATTTGTTCTTCGTGATCGATTTACTTCATCCGCGATCGCATAAGCTTAATTCTGGGCAACCTTATTTTGTTCTTTGCGATCGCGTGCCTTTGGCCGCGATCGCATAGAAGAAAAAGCATGGGCAGAAAGTTTAAGTTCTGATCCCATTTTCCATTTTTGACGAATTGGAGCTTGGGAAGAGGCGATGTTTAGGAGATTTTCAAGGCAAACAGTGGGGTAAGTATTTTTAACTCAATATTGGTCAAACTACCCGAATCCATGGTTATTTTTAACATTTAATTGGTGAATTAAGTTGGAATATTTAGAAAACCCTCTTGGTTTAAATTGAAGATTTGAGGGTTGAGTTGATGTCGGATTTTAGTAAAATTTATATGGTTGAACTCGTGGTTGAATGTGCGTTCATATTTCGTAACCTTTGCCGGATTTCGAGATGTGGGCCCCACGGGCGCTTTTTGAGTTAATTTCGGATTTATTTTGAAAATGTAGTATTTTCTTATGAAATTGATTCCTATAATTTTTGTTGACTGTATCGAATTATTTTGGCTAGATTCGAGCCATTCAGAGTTGGATAATTGTGGAAAAGGCCTACTAGTGGATTAAATTGGAGTAAGTCGTGGTAAGTGACTTGTTTATCCTTGTGGGGGAAAAATCCCCCCTAAGATTGGTATTGATATGATAATTGTAATGTGTTGAAAGTCGTGTACACGAGGTGACAAGTGTGTACATGGGCTAAATGTGGAACATTTTGTCTTGAAATTGTGTAGAGCACTGTTGCATATTAATTAAATTATTTTATTCTGTTATATTCATCATCATTAATATATTTTCGTATTTTAAATTTGCTTGACCTGTTCCTGCAAAGTGTTTTACATGTTTAGTTGAAACTCTGTTTTCTTTTGTTCTATGCATTACTTGAAGGATAGATTCTTAATTTAAATATTATTAAAAATGAAGTATTTTACATTTAAAAATTTGATATTTAGACAAGGTGTTAAATTTGTGAAATATTATTTTTGTTGAATATTTTATGAGATTTTCGAACTCATTGTGATGGATCCGTGAGCTCTTTATTATAGAAAATATTGTTGTTGATTTATTTTGGCATGAGTCGTGAGCTCTTTATTGTGGAAAAATATTGTTATTGATTTATTTTGGCAAGTTAAAATATTTGGGCACTTGAGGTGCAAATTATGATATATTGTGATATTGATACGCACACGGTGGTGGTATAAGATCTGGATGTTGAAACGCATGCGATGAGATAAGGGTAGCTTGATACACGTGGCTAGTAGGGGAACTACTAGAAGTCATGCGGTGTGATAAGGGCGGCTAAAACGCGGGATACTATTTCGGGAAAAATATTTTCTTTAAAATTAAATGTGAAGGCTCCCGCAGTGATATAAGAAAATGAGATATTGTGAATTTATTTTATAATTTGGAACTACGAAGCGGTACCTCGGGAGTGCCCTTGTGGATATTTATTTATGGCCGCAATTGCCTTTGATTATTGTTGTGATTTTCTTAAAGTTGAAAAATTCTGTTTTGTTTCCGCGAGGTATTATTTGCCCTTATTCTGTGTAGTTAAATGGTGACATACTATTTACTTGATTCATTTCCATTGTCATTTTATTTTTATTATATTGTTATACATTTCACCATGCCTTTTATTTTTCCAGTAGGGCATGACCTGACCTCGTCACTACTCTACCGAGGTTAGGCTTGACACTTACTGGTATCGCTGTGGTGTACTCATACTATGCTTCTACACATCTTTTTGTGCAGATCCAAGTACATCTTATCCGACCAGGCATCAGTGAATTAGCCGTACGAGAGGACTTTGAGGTATATCTGCCAGCGTCCGCAGACTCCGGAGTCCCCTTCTATCCTTATTATGTTGTTTCCTTATTTTCTTTAGACTTTGATGTATAAAGGCATTGAAGATAAATTCTTAGAAACTTGTGACTTATTCCTACCGGATTTTGGAAGTTGTAATTAGGTGAATTGCAGGTTTATTTTTTTTCAGATTTCTATTGTTATTCCGTATTGATAGGCTTACATAGTCTTAGAGACTAGGTGCCATCACGACATCCTTCGGAGGGAATTTGGGGTCGTGACACAAACGCATCACCTCGAGTGATCTGTACGACTTTGTTCAATCAATCTATAATCACATCAATATTGATCTTGTGTTAATTTCGTTGTTTAATCTAATTAATAGCTAAATTTAGATTCTAAATCCTCAGAGTTTTATGTTATACCATCAATTCGCTGAATTATATTTATCCATGCTATGAGTAATTCAACTAGTCTATAATCTATCAATTTCAACTTACTCGTATATTTATTTATTTTTAATTTTCTTTTACCCAAATTATGCCAACTATGCGTATATATCTAAATCATATAGGATCACTATCGACGGTACTTTCTTTCGTACCTAACAAAATTATATACACCCAAAAGATAATCTTAAGCAAGTGAAGTAAGAAAGTTTATCCTTTGAATTAAAAAGAATGCCTTCAACAAATTGCCTCTGTTTCTATGTCAGTTCCCATATTTAATTCATACTACTACATACAAAGACATTAAGAAATTGATTTGTTTAAAAAAAATAAATCTTCGTTACAAAGTGTTCTACATGCACCCATGATTCTTCCACAAAGTGCTATGAGTTAAGGGAAGTATTACTTAGTCTATTCTTGTTTCTAATTATATTAGTCAATCTCACTATATAACTCAAATTATTAAATCTATATACTCTCATATTAGTAAAACAAAATATAAGAATATTATATTACCTATTTTCCAAAGTTTGGTTCTAGCCTCTTTCTTCTTCCTTTTCTTCTTCTTCTTCTTTAAAATATGCTTTTGTTGCAGCAGCATCACTGCTTTCCTTTTTCCCCAATTCCCTTTTCTTTCTTTTGGTTCACGTGGGCTTTTGCCCTTCTTTTAAATTGATTAGGTTTTCCCTTTTTTTTTCTTTTTCTTGTATTATTTTTTATTATGTTAAAAGACCAACATACCCTAACTTAAATATGGGTCATTACATCCTACCCACCTTATGAAATTCGGTCCCCGAATTTAACTCAAGTATGTACCTGTAAACCGAAATAAATGAGGATACTTGATCGTATATTATCTTCCACTTCCCAAGTAGCTTATTCAATGATATGATTTCTCCATAAGACTTCAACAACCACAATTTATTTTGACTATAACTTCCTCACTTATCTATCGACAATAACCATTGGCTCCTCCTCGTAAGACAACTTCTCATCTAGTGGTATAGTAGGTGCTTCAAGCACTTGAGAGGAGTTTGATATACATTTTGTGTTCTTTTAGCGTGGAGACATGAAACACTGGGTCAATATAATATAACTAAGGAGGAAGTTCCAAACGATATGCCACAGCTCCCACTCGGTCAAGTATTTCATACTGACCTATAAACCTCGGGCTCAACTTACCTCTTTTTTTCGAATCACATCACACCCTTCATTGGAGATACCTGTATGAACACTCTGTCTCCAATTGTGAACATTAAGTCTCTTCTTCTCTTATTAATAAGTAGGGATTTTAACCTATTATTTGCTCTCTTTTACTTGTGTATTAGGCCAAAAATGCTTGAAGGTATTCCCGGACACTAATGAAATATGCTTGCTTGTAGGAATTGTTCAAAATAAGCCAAAGGATTCAAAATCAACTCACAAAGGAGTCAAAAGTTGAACAAAAACCAAGGATGGGCAAAGAGGTCCGAAGTGCGGACCGCACAAATATTGTGCGGCCGCGAAACCCATGATGCGGCCGCGATCATAATTATGCGGTCCGCAAGAGGGAGAATTAGAGAGTGTGATTTCGGGCTAAATGATGAGCACAGACCGCACCAGAAATATGCGGCTGCAAAAGTCCATGTGCGGCCGCAATTAAAATTATGCGGACCGCGATGACTGAGATTCAGAGAGCTGACAACTTGAGCAAAAAAGAGAAGTGCGAACCGCACCAGAATTGTGTGGCCGCGGAAATCCCTTGTGCGGCCGCGGAAGTCCCTTGTGCGGCCGCGATCGAAATTATGCGGCCCGCAAGATGAAGAATCAGAGAGTTGATTTCAAGCTAAACGCAAGCAAGCGCGGACCACATCACTTTTATGCGGTCGCATAATCTGAAGCGCAGTCGCGCTTAGAACTACGCGGTCCGCGAAAGTTCAGCTCAACCCAGATCCAAAAGAGAAGAACGCGGACCGCATCAGAATTATGCGGCAGCGAAAGCAAGAGTGCGGCCGCACTCAGAATTACGCGGATGCACAACCTCTGTAGGGGCATTTTTGTTAGATATTTTCAGCTTAGTATAAATAGAAGTTTTTATCAATTTTACGTTATGTTATGTTTTGTATGAGCACCTGACACGGCTGTCTTTTCCGTTTTCAAAAATTTTGCACTAGATTCACTTCTTAACATTAGATTTTCATTCCATAAATTAATATTATGGATTTTATCTTTATTTCATCCTTAATGTTTGTTATTTTCATGAGTAGCTAAACTCATAGCTAGGGTTGTGACCCAACCCTAGTGTGGGTATTTAATGGGTATTTGATTTTAGGGCTTGAATGTGAATGGGTTAGTGATATTTAGCCTAGTTGTTGCTAGAACTCAAGAATTAATGGTTGCAAACAATGATTCATGCCTTTATGACTTAGTCTCTACTTTAGAAAGAAGGACTAAGTCTAGAAAAACTAGGCTAACAAGGAATTGGGGTGAACTCAAGAAATTGATAGCCCCAATTAAAGGGTTAAACCTAGAGATAGTAATAGCCAACTTGAGCTAATATCACTTGATTTGCATGAATACCCATTTGGACTTGAAAAAGCCAAATTGGGCAAAATCACTCAAACTACCGAGAGGTATAGAGTGAGTACCCGGCTATGATAGCTATATTACAATCCCAACTACTCAAGCTTGTCCTAGAGTTTGCTACCTGTTAGATATCCACCTAGGTAGAAGTCACTACCCTAGTCTCTTTAAACATTTGAAAAACAACAACAAAAATATTGTCCTTAGTTTCAATTATTGCAATCTTTAGAGTAAAGTTAGAAGTACAAATCAAATCCAAATATGTGGAAGTGTAATTAGATTCAAATCCCGCATCTAGCTTAGATATAAGCTTATTTCCAAACATTAACACCCTGTGGATTCGATCCTGACCTAGTTGGATTAAAACTGCATCGACCACCCTCGCTATTCAATAGTAGTGTAGGCTTGGGTTGCTCTGATGGTAAGCACCCTCTACTTCCAACCAAGAGGTTGTGAGTTCGAGTCACCCCAAGAGCAAGGTGGGAGTTCTTGGAGGGAAGGATGCCGAGGGTCATTTGGAAACAGCCTCTCTACCCCAGGGTAGGGGTAAGGTCTGCGTACACACTACCCTCCCCAGACCCCACTAGTGGGATTATAGTGGGATGTTGTTGTTGTTGTTGTTGTTGTTGTAGGCTTGGACCCGATCAATTTTTGGCGTCGCTGTCGGGGAGTTAAACGGATTTATCTATATATCTAGGTATTTGTGTGTTTTGTCTTTCTTTCCTTCCTAGTCACTAATTTTGTTTGTTAATTGCTTTTAGGTACAAAATGGCCCTCAACAACGAGCCCCTCGGAAATTAACCATTGGGGGAGGAGGTAGATGATGATCAAGTGGATGAGGTTCATCCCGAGCCTCAAGTAAACAGGCGAGGCCGACCGCCTCAAGATAATGTCCCAAACCCCCCACCTCCACCAAGAGCAGTGCACTGGGTGTTTCCGAATGAGGGCTATGCAAGTGCAATAGTCCCACCCTGGATTAGGGCGAGCAACTTCCAAATTACCAACGTGATGCTTACACTTCTTAAGCAGCGGGGTTTCTTCACCGGACCTCCACACCAAAATGCCTACAAGCATCTCAAGGGTTTCATCGATACTTGTTGGGGGAGAAAGCAAACAAATGTCAGCGAGGATGCACTGCGGTTAAGGTTGTTTCCCTTTTCTCTACGGGGAAAGGCTTTGGACTGGTTAGCGAGATTTCCCAATCATTCCATCCACACTTGGGATGAGTTGGCCGAGAAGTTCATTGCCAAATTCTTTTCTCCGGGGCACATGGCTACACTAAGGGATGAAATTTTAGCTTTCAAACAAGAGCCCAATGATCCATTGCACGAGATTTGGGAAAGATGTCGCAGCATGGTCAAAGAATGCCCGAACAATGATATGACCGAGGCCATGATCCGACAGAACTTCTACAGGTTGATCAACATAACAAATTAGTGTGTGGTAAATTAACTCGCTGGGGGTAACTTCATGAACACGCCTTATTCTGAAGCTTGTGAAATCTTGGATGAGATGGCGGACACCTCTTCGGCGTGGACAAGTAGAGCCAATGTTCCTTAGGGTGACCCAAATGTTATTCACCTACACAATGAGCTACATGATCATGGGCAAGCTATTGCGGAGTTGACAACCACCATGAACCAATTGGCCAAGGCTCAGCTTCAACAGGTTCAAGGGTCAAAATAGGTGAATTCTATGGAAGGGGTGAACATGATGGTAAACAAGAGACGACAACGAGGTCAACAAGTACAAAACCATTCGGAACAATTTGAGCAAAATAATAGTGGGTATAATCAAGATGATTCATATGATGAGCAAGATGAAGATGTTCAATATGTCAACAATTATCAAGGTCAAAGAAGCAATGATCCAAATCAACAATAATGGAGATCACAATTAAATCAAGGCAACTGGAACAACCAAGGCCACCAAGGAAATTGGAGTGGTGGAAACAACAATAATCAAAGCAATTGGGGTAATCAAGGCAATTGGGGAGGAAATAATCAAGGTAATTGGGGTGGCAACAATCAAAGCAATTGGGGTAACAACAATAATCAAGGGGGTTGGAACAATAGNGAGGGGGTTGGAACAATAGCAATCAAGGAAATCGGGGGTCAGGCTTTTAGAGGCCCCCCAACAACAAAACAAACCGCCTCCATATCCGTCGCATGGTCCTAGTTCTTCCAATAGTGAAATGGGACGGATTGAAAACATGTTTAAGCAAATGATGGAGAAAAACGCTAACTCCGATGCCCAATTAGCCTCCCACAACACTTCTATCCGCAACTTGGAGGTTCAACTTGGCCAAATTTCTCATGCTTTAAATACTCGCCCAAAAGGGGGCACTACCTAGTGATACGGTGGTAAACCCAAAAGGTGGGAATACGGGGCATGCAATGGCCGTGACAATAAGAAGTGGGAGAGCTGGAGTTAACTAGTACCTCAAACCAAAGAAGACATGTGGGTGATGATGTGTTAGAGCAAGATGATGATGAGACAAGCAATGATATTCAAGCTAATGAAGAAGCGAGGATTTATATTAATGAAAATGTGGAGGAGACGCAAGAAGAAGTGAACCCGTCTAGGGAGCACGTGACTAACATGCCAAAACCGGTAGTGCCAAAGGTACCAATGCCAAGGCCTCCTCCCCCACACCCTCAAAGACTTGCAAAGCAAAACAACGAGAATCAATTTAAGAAATTCATTGATATGATGAAAAGTTTGTCCATAAATGTGCCGTTGGTTAAAGCCTTAGAACAAATGCCGGGATATGCCAAGTTCATGAATGATTTGGTAACAAAGAAGAGAATAATGAACTGTGAAACGATCAAAATGACACATCAAGTGAGTGCTATGGTGCGCTCCATGACCCCAAAGTTGGAAGATCCCGGTGCTTTCACAATCCCGTGCACTACTGGGAGTGCCAGTTTCGCCAAAGCTATATGTGATTTGGGGGCAAGCATTAACTTGATGCCCTATTCTGTGTTCAAAACGTTGGGGATTGGGAAACTGAGACCCACATCCATGAGGTTGCAAATGGCGGATCAGACAATGAAAAGGCCACTGGGGATAATTGATGATATGTTAGTTAGGGTCGACAAGTTCATGCTTCCCTCACATTTTGTGATACTTGACTGTGAGGTTGACTACGAGGTGCCAATCATTATGGGGAGACCTTTCCTTGCTACAGGGAAGGCCTTAGTTTATGTGGAAGATGGAGAGCTCACCTTCCGGTTGGGCGATGAAAAAGTGGTATTCCACGTTTGTAAATCAATGAGTCAGCCAAATAGCAACGAAGTGTATTCGTTCGTGGATCTGGTGACTGAAGTAATTGTTGATGACACAAGTGATGTGATAAATGTGGAAGATACCTTGAAAATTGTGTTGTTGAATCATTATGAGGATGAGAAGGAAGGCTTTGTAGAATGTGTCAATGCTTTGCAAGGAATGGGATCATATACTTATAAGCCCCGAAAACTTTCCTTGGATCTCAAAAACTGGAAGACTCCACAAACAAAGCCCTCAATCGAGGAGCCTCCCACCTGGAGTTAAAGCCTTTGCCTTCACACCTCATGTATGAGTTTATAGGCCCTTGTTCCACTTTACCTGTTATTCTTTCCTCGTGCTTAACTAACGTGCAGGTAGATGCCACCCTTGCGGTGCTTCAAAGGAGGAAGAAAGCAATAGGTTGGACATTGGCGGATATTTGTGGTATAAGCCTCGCCTTTTGCATGCACAAAATCATTTCGGAGGAGGATTCCAAACCCTCCGTAGAACATTAAAGACGATTGAATAAGGCCATGCAAGAGGTAGTAAGGAAAGAGATCATCAAGTGGTTGGATGCCGGGGTGGTTTACCCCATTTTCGATAGTTCGTGGACCTTGCCGGTGCAATGTGTCCTAAAAAAAGAGGGCATGACTATGATAACAAATGAAAAAAATGAATTGATCCCCACAATAACTGTCACCGGGTGGAGAGTGTCCATGGATTATAGAAATCTCAACAAAGTTACATAGAAAGACCATTTTCCGCTTCCATTTCTTGATCAAATGTTGGTTAGGTTAGCTGGACATGCTTATTATTGCTTCTTGGATGGATATTCCAGATATAACCAGATTCTTATTGCATCTGAAGACCAAGAGAAGACCACCTTCACTTGTCCATATGGCACTTTTGCATTCTCGCGGATGCCATTCGTGTTATGAAATGCACCGACAACTTTTCAGCGGTGTATGATGTCCATCTTCACCGATATGGTGGAGGACTTTCTCGAGATTTTCATGGATGATTTCTCTGTCGTGGGGGATTCTATTGAAGAATGCTTGGATAACTTGGATAAGGTATTGGCACGTTGTGAAGAAACTAACTTGATGCTAAATTGGACAAAATGTCACTTTATGGTCAATGAAGGCATTGCCCTCGATCACATGATTTCTAAGAATGGTATTGAGGTTGATAAATAAAAAAATGAGGTGATATCCAAACTCCCTCCCCCTACTTCCGTAAAGGGAGTGAGAAGCTTTCTAGGTCATACTGGGTTTTACCGCCGATTCATCAAAGACTTTTCTAAGATGGTAAACCCCTTGTGCAAACTCTTGGAGAAAGATGCCAAGTTCCTTTTCAATGAATATTGTATGAAGGCATTTGAACTACTCAAGTATAAGTTAACTACCACTCCTATTATCACCACGCCAAATTGGAGCTTACCATTTGAGCTCATGTGTGATGCAAGCGATGTGGCGGTAGGTGCGGTGTTGGGGCAATGAATTAATAAGATCTTTCATCCGGTCTACTATGCTAGCAAGACCATGAACGAAGCCCAAGTCAACTATACAGTGACCGAGAAAGAACTCATAGTCATTGTCTTTGCTATGGAGAAGTTCCGCCCGTACCTAATGGGTACAAAGGTGATTGTTCACACCGACCATGCGGAACTTTGTTATTTGATGAGCAAGAAAGACTCGAAGGCAAGGTTGATGCGGTGGGTTCTTCTATTGCAAGAGTTTAATCTAGAGATTCAAGACCGAAAGGGTAGTGAGAATCAAATAACGGACCACTTGTCCCGATTGGAGGAGGAGGGGAGGCCACATGATGGCCTTAAGATCAATGATTCTTTTCATGACGAACAACTCCTTTTCATTTCTATGACCGGGATGCCCTGGTTTGCCGATATGGCCAACTATCTTGTGAGTGGCATTGTTCTGAATGAGCTCTCCTCAAACCAAAGGAAGAAGCTCAAACAGGACTGCCTGGACTACTATTGGGATGAGCCATATCTCTTCAAAATTTGCACTGATGGTGTTATCCGGAGATGTGTTCCATAAGAAGAGCAATTGGGTATTCTTGAAGCTTGCCCTTCTTTGCCCTATGGTGGTCACCATGATGGGGCGAGAACTGCTACAAAGGTCCTAAGCTGTGGATTCTATTGGCCTACCTTGTACAAAGACGCTAGCGAGCTCGTTAAGCGTTATGATGATTGCCAAAGGGCCGGTGGGATCTCCAAGAAAAATGAGATGCCTCTCACCACCATCCTCAAGATTGATATTTTCGATGTGTGGGGCATCGATTTTATGGGTCCATCTGTGAGCTCGTGTGGGAAGACCTATATTCTTGTTGTTGTGGATTACGTTTCCAAATGGGTTGAAGCTATGGCTTTTCCCAACAATGAAGCACGGAGTGTGGTGTCTTCTTGAAGAAAAATATAATCACAAGGTTCAACACCCCTCATTAGTGATGGAGGTTCACATTTTTGCAACAAAGCCTTTGACACTTTACTCTCCAAGTATGGTGTCACTCACAAGGTGTCAACCCCCTATCACCCCCAGGCAAGTGGACAGGTTGAAGTCTACAATAGGGAGATCAAGAGTATTCTATTCAAGACTGTCAATGCAAATCGGACTGATTGGCCAAGTAAACTTGACAATGCTCTTTGGGCCTATAGAACAACTTACGAGACTCCAATTGGTATGCCTCCATATCGGTTGGTGTTTGAGAAAGCATGTCACCTTCCGGTGGAATTAGAGCATAAAACCATGTGGGCGTTGAAGAAAATGAACCTTGAGTGGGATGTAGCTACCAATCTTCGGGTGGAGCAATTGAATGAACTTGATGAGTTCCGGTTCCATGCTTACTCCAGTTCATTCTTGTATAAGGACAAGATGAAGTACCTACATGATAAGTATATCCAGAACAAAGAATTCAAAGAAGGTGACCTTGTACTCTTGGTTACGGATGTTTTCGGGAAAGCTTAAATCAAAATGGAGTAGTCCTTTTGAAGTGGTACATGTGACTCCTTTTGGTGCTCTTGATTTGAAAAAAAAGAATGGTAAGATCTTTAGTGTCAATGGAAACCGGGTGAAGCACTACCTTGGTAAGGTTGATGATGGCCACGTTGTGGCATTGCTCCATTTCAAATGAATGATGGTAACATGCGTCGTGCCACGACGTTAAATCAGGCGCTTCTTGGGAGGCAACCCATGTGTTTTTTTTTCTTTTGATTTACTTGTTAGATTAGGCATTGTTTTGGACTAACTGGTTGTGAAGTGTATGCAGGAATTGGGTATGCAGTGCAGAAAATTGACAAGACAAAAATTGGCCAAGTGGTGAAAATTGTGCGGACCGCACAAGCCCTTCGCGACCGCACAATTCTATGTGCAGTCGCACAGCTAAAAGATAGAAAATGCCAACTCTCTGCAGTTTGGCCTGTCAAAATCCCTTAAGGATTCGCGGCCGCGATCAACATTTTGTGGACCGCACAGATTGTGCGGCCGCATCCATTTTTATGCAGACCGCATCACTCAATCAGCTGCTGAGTTACAAAAGGTAAAGAGTGCAGACCGCACCAAAATTGTGCGGCCGCACTCAGGTAAGTCGGTGGGCCAACATGGTCAGAGTATAAATAGAACTTCTTGAGACTATTCACACTTTACACACTTTGACCTCTCAAGCTAGACTAAAGCATAGTGCACTCTTTCTTGTTTTCAATCTCATCCTATATTCATCAAGTGTTGTTTCCTACTATATTTCATTATTGGTATGTTGATTTCAATGAATTAATTTCATCTTTTTCTTTTCTTTTCTCTTTGTTTTAGTTTTCTTTTTATGTAGGGTTAGATTCATGCCAAAAATGTCAAATTGATGCTTAATTCTTGCTTAGAAGCATGTGGGTAGTGTTTGAATGCATAATGGGGGCTGGGGTTATTAGCTTTTATTGCTTAATTGCCACAATTCATGACTAATTAGTAAAACCCCTAGTATTAATCGTACTTCAGTGCCGCTCTGATTTGAATTTCGCAACCGTACACTTTTTTGTGCGGTCCGCGCTAGGATATGCGGCCGCATACAAGTTTGTACGATCCGTGATACCCTAGGTTGAATGCACTTGTCATTGCTAAGTTTGTGCGGCTGCACTCAATTTTGTGCGGTCCGCGGATGGGTTTTGCGGCCGCACTCAATTTTGTGCGATCCGCACAATTAAACTTCAGAGACCCAACAAATCGACTATGCAGCCGCACTCAATTTTGTGTTGTCCGCGATAGGTTTTCGCGGCAGCACTCAAAAGTATGCGGTCTGCGCTGAGGTAACTTCAGAGAACCAGTAGTCTGAACCTAGGACCTCCACGACCGTACTGAATTTTGTGCGGTCCGCGATGGGTATTATGCGATCGCACTCATTTTTGTGCGATCCGCGATGGGCAGTCCGTGGCCGCACTTACTTTTGTGCGGTCCACAATGCCCTGTTCTGAAAAGCAGTGTCTTTCTTTTCAACTGTAATTCAATAACAGATATTGAACCCCAATTCTAACTGACTTTCACTACTTGTGTGTTGCAAATAATGGTGCGTTCTCGTGGTCGAGGTGATACTTCCTAAGGGAGGGAAAAATCCTCCCGAGGCCGGGGTAGAGGAAAACCTAACATGCCACTATCAGGCTAGAAAGTCTTGGGCAAAAAGACTACTCTCAGTAGACCAACTTCGGACTCCTCAGACACCAGTGAATACCTACCATCCCGGGAAACTTTTGAGGGGGATTCTGTACAACCACAACCAGGGGCACCATCACAACAATTCCCCGATAGACTCCGTTTAGTCAATGAACCTACCTCCTCCTCTAGTTCTTCTGATAGCTTAGAGGGAGGTAGTCAGGCATCTGAATCATCTTCCCCACCTGCTACAATACCTGCCACAACAGCTACCCCAATCAATTTAGATGATGATGATGATGATGAGGTCCCAGATGACGGGAGAGGGGGTGACCCAATTGTGGGAGGCCTGGCTAGATCAAGGAAGCCGGAGGTGTGGGCTGATAGATTTGAAAGTGAGAAAGCGTATGCAAAATTTCAGGAATGGTGGCCCCAAAGGTCGCTCAATCTTGTGCGACAATTCATAACCAAAGACCTATGCTAGCATAATCTGAATGTCCTAATGCAATTTATGGAGAGAAAATGATGGAAATGGTTTACCAACCAGTTGCAAGATGCCAATGAGTACCTCGTCAAGGAATTGTATGCCAATGTTGCCCCACATAAAAAAGGGTACAAAAGTGACGAAGGCCCTGAACTTGAAAATCCGGTTTGATGGCCACGTACTGAACAACTATATAGGGTTTGAGGAGGTTGAGGCTGTGCAATACCTGGAGAAGCTAGCCTTGGGTGATGCAGTTCTCCCATGGCTGGCTGAGATACTTACTATTCCGGGGACAACACCTGCATGGCTCACAGAAGGAGTTCAAATTGTCAGAGCCACCCTTAACTTTGAAGCAATAGGGTGGCAAACATTCGCGTGCAACCGTCTTGACTCGTGCCAGCATGAGAATGTCCTTCCACTCCCCGGGCAGTATTGGTAGCTTCTATCATGGCAGGCTATCCTATTAATGTAGGAAACTTGATATCCTACAACATTTCCAATGTAGTCCAGAAAGAAGAAAGATCGTATCCCTACCCCAACTTCCTCACAGAGTATTTCCAAGACCAAGGGGTAGAGCCAAGACATTTTTATGTGGAGGTGAAGGCTAAAAAGCCTTTCTCATGGTACCACCTCTAGGGAGCGGACAAACCTAAATCAAGGGTAAAGCCACTATCTCCACTGGCCAGTCTCAAGAGCCAAGGGTAGTGGCCACCAAGTTAGTTGCCGATCCCTCCACAGCAGCTAGTACTTCTGTCGGAGCAGCTGCCATGCCTCCTCCTTCCTCCGGACCATCCCTCTCAGTGCCACTATCAGTGCCCACATCTTATACCTACCCTAAGACTGTACTGCAGGTTTTACAGACACTATCCAGTCTCAATAACTGGATGCAGGCAGCTACCACAAAGCTAGTTGCCATATCCAGTGCAGTGGCAGCACAGTCTTCAGCCCCATCAGAGCTTCAGGTACCTCCATCAGTAGAGGACTCTTTGAAGAAGATTTTGGACAACCAGAAGAAGATTCTGGACGACCAGAAGAAGATTCGGGAGACTCTTGATACACATGGGAGGATTATCAAGAATTTGGGGAAGCAGGTAAAGAAGATGCAGAAGACTCAGGCATCTAAGGAGTTGGTAGAGAAGTTGAGCAAAGAGGTTGAGAAGATTGCTTCTGCTAGTAATATTCCACTGGACTTGCTCAAGCAGGAGACAGTCCCAGCAGCACACGCAGCAGTGCCCGAAGCATCAGAGGCAGCAGTCGGCCAGTCTGAGGAGCCGGCTGCCACTTCACACATTTCTAAGGAGCTGATTCAGATGCTCAGCAACCCCGTAGTCCCCCAGTCAGAAGATGTGGAGATCTAGTTAGAGGATACAGAGGGTGCTGATGAGGACCCCGTCCATGTTGAGGACCCGATGCAGACAAAGACCACATAGGGAGTTTTCTATACTCTCTACCCCTTTTCCCTGTTCTTATTTGTTATGAGTATGAGGTCAATGCTATTTTTCATTTGGGGGGTGGTCCATTTTGATTTGATGACATTTGATATGTAATAACCATTATACTATTTTTCTTTATCTTTATTTTCACTTTTGGTATGTATATATTC
>AWOL01S0061107.1:0-13635 GCA_000715115.1 Nicotiana otophora
CTTTTTCTCTCGTGATGGGTACAAAGCTTCACAAATATCTGTGAACATAAATACATGACAAAATTCAAAACATAAGTACATGACCCGCAATGTACATGTAGCTTCTATGAAAATAGAGACCTAAGTACATAAAACCAACTAGACTCGAATACCCACTAGAATTGTAGCGGGCTCGCCACAATCTGCTGCGCAGAAGATCCCTATCAAAGATTCGTAGCATCCTGTAGAAGTATACTTGCATCCATTAAAATATGCAGCGTCCCCAACAAAAGGGACGTGAGTACATGTGGAATAGTACTCGCATGTAAGGGCAATAGAACAACATATGAAATGATGGTAATTCAAATAAGAGGCATACGAAGTACATCAAGAACTATGAAATATCCCATAGATTATCATTTCAAGTCTCGTTATGCTTACATCATTTTAAACGTCGTTTAGGATTAACTGTGCCATATGAACTATGCGTGAAATAAATAATATAAAGTAATTGAAACAACATGTACAAACAAGGCCAATGAAAGTGGCACTTAATGTCTATGTTAACAATGCGTCTCACTAGATCGTCCATATCCCTGTCTTATCTTACACCTATACATTTCACCTGTGCATTTCATAGACCGTTCACATTGTTTACTTACACAATACACTTGTGCGTTTCATAGACCGTTCACAATGTTTACTTACACAATATACCTGTGCGTTTCATAGACCGTTCACAATATCACCTATACAATATACATGTTCATTTCATGGACCGTTCACAGTGTTTACTTACATAATACACATGTGCATTTCATAGACCGTCCACAGTGTTTACTTACACAATACAAATGCACCTGTGCATTTTATGGACCATTCACAGTGTTTACTTACACAATACAAATGCACCTGTGCATTTTATGGACCATTCACAGTGTTTACTTACACAATACACATGTGTATTTCATAGTCCATCCATAGGATAACATACTACATTATATACCTATGCGTTTCATATATCGTACATAGGTTTCACCTATATCATTATACACCTATGCATTTCATAGCCCTTCCATAGGGTCACATATTACATTACAATACACCTATGCATTTCATAGACCGTCCATAGTATTCCTTACACAATACACCTATGCGTTGCATAGACCATCCATAGGATTACATATCATATTATACACCTATGTGTCTCACAGACCGTCCATAGTGTTCACATATCATATTGTACACCTATGCATTTCATAGACCATCCATAGGATTCGCATATACCATACAATACACCTATGCGTTTCATAGACCGTCCATATGGTTCATTCATATTATACACCTATGCGTTTCATAGACCGTCCAAAGTATTTACTTACACAATACACCTATGCGTTTCATAGACCGTCGAGGATCATAACACATCATTATGAACATGACCATATATAAACCCAAAGAGACATGACTAACGCTACATTTAAGGTCGTAAGTTCTCGTATCATTGGAACACTTCATATTCGTGTTCATAGTCATCATGGAGGAACACAACTCATTACATTAGCACATGTATGGTAAATCAATATGTCAATTTTAATGGCACATGGCCCTAATACGTTATCCATAAGATTTATTGTTACTTGGCATAGGACATCCCTCTTCCACTTCATTATATACTCTCTTGTCATCTTAAGGTCATTATCTAAGTTCATGATTCTTGAGGACTTAACATCAAAATCATTTACATTAATTATTTTAGTAGCATACATACTATGATTGAAACCATAGGGACATACAACACATCGTAATTCTCATTTTGGCAAATGACCACATTTCATGTTCATACCATCACTTACTTGTACTTTCCATGGGTGATCATAGGACATCAAGAACATTTAAAATATTGGGAACACTATAGCCTCTCCTCATTAGGGCATAGTAGATTATAACACATTGGAAACATAAGTACAAATACGTTTATCTCATATCCTTTCACACCATAAACTAGTTCATAATTACTTTCAACTACTTATACCATCATTATTTCATTGGCTTATTCTTCATTCATGGCACTGTGGCCGTATATCATATTCCGCACATTCATTGCTTTACTTTCAAGGATTGTCATCGTAAACATCATCATATAGAGTACTCTTGAAATATCATTCCCCAAAAGGGAAATACACAATTTCAACTCATGAATATGTAAGAACACAAAACATATTGGAAATACCTAGCAAGCATAGCATTAGTTAGAACAACCACATTTGGACAAGATTTGAGTGCATAAGCTTTTGGATAATTCTATTTTCGGAGTCAATTTGGAATAGTTGAATCAAGGCTCATTTCATATTATTTCATACATAATTTCGTTTCATTGGCGCTATTGGCCACAAATATAACTTTCATTCTTGGCACGGTGTCCACACTTTATATCCCCAGCTTACTACTTTCATATTCAAGCATCTTTATAGATTATTGAAAACAAAGAATCTCTAATCACGACTTTTAGTACACCTATGAGCAATTAAGAGTCTTAAGCACATTGAGACTTCTTACACAATTTGGCATAATCGCCTTCACTTGAAACACTACTTGGAGTCATAACATTTGTATACCCAACGCATGCTTTGAACACATTCCAGAAAAATAACAACTTATGATAAGAGCATCCTGAACACATTTTGAACATATACCTTTCAACACAAAGCTTATTCGGAATAGTTAATTTATAATGAATAACTTGGGACTTACAAGAACATCATGGGATTCAATTCTAGGAGAGAAGTTTAGCCAACATGCCTTGCTTGAGCTTCCCTTAGATTACCATAACGCCCCAACACTTCTAGCAATTCCAATCAACTAGAGATATAACAAAATTGAACCATAATTAGGGAGAGATTAATGGTTTTAGCTCAGTTAAGCATTTCATCAAGCAATATGTGTGAAATTTCCACTACAAGGTTTCTATGGTGGAATCCTTTCACCTCACAACAAATCATTTACCATTTTTAGTTCAACAACATCCACACCTAAGAATCGTACTTCTTATTACCTACATTTAGTCCAAATCCCAAAATTTTAGGGCTAGGGGTAGAACGTTACCTCTTAGATGAAGATCTAGTGATTGGTTTCCTTGATTCTTGACGATTTGGGCAAGAATGGATGATTAGCATGCTAGGTATTCTCCTTATCTCTCTAAAATACTCTCATTTCTCTCTAAAAATCAAATTTTTACCTTGCAAAATGACCCCCTAAGGCCATATATCTAAATTAGGTTGGATAAGAAAATTTCCAAAAATAACCCCCGAAATTAATTTTGTGGTGGAATTATGTGGCAGCAGAATTAGTATGAGGCCAGTGGAATGGACACCAAATGGCATGTCAGTTATGCGATGCAATTCTGCGATAGAAGAATCAATATGTGGCCGGCGGAATGGCTATAAAATGATTTTCAAATTCTGGGTTGCCTCTGGTCCATTTTGCGATAGCATAATCATTCTGCGGCCATTATGCGATAGCATAATCATTATATGGACAGAAGAATGGCCACAAAATTATTTGAAAATTTACCAACTTTCGGCTTCACTCTGCGACAGATATACGATTCGCGGAGTGATTTTGCGGTCGCACCATGGACCGCAGAAATTCCATTTTCTGCAACAATTTACCTCTAACTCCCCAATGCATTTTACAACCCAAAAATTTCATACCGTGACTCATTTTCAATGACTTTCAAACACATTAGCCTACTTTGGCACCACGAAACCGCGGGTTATAGGTAATATTGTACGGGGCCTTACAAGTAGTAACGAGGTAAGTCAAGACACTTATTAGACAAGGAAAATATGAACAAAATTTTAATATAGAGCTAACAGAGAAAAGAATATCAAGATAAGGCTAACAATGTAGAGAACGTTAATATAAGCTATCTACGAAAATAGAGGCAACATATAACAACATGAAATATACATGTGATAAATCCGCAAAATAATCATTATAGAAATAGAAACAAGGGTGAAGCAAAGTAAGGAAAATAAATGGTTGTCTAAATAATCAAGCCATTTCAACATGAGATTTCCAACAAATATCACCCCGAGGTGCCACACCTCAAAATCACAAATCACAAGTCATAAATCATAAATCTTCGTTATATCGCCGCGTGAGTCTTACATTGGATGTTTTAAAACATTATTCTCGAAATAGCTTCACGTGCTTTAGGCCCCTTATCTCGCCATGTGGCTTCAAGTAATCTCCCTTACTAGCAACATGCGTATCAATCCCACCTTATCTCGCTGCATGTGCATCAATATCACCACCCANAGTTCAACAACCTCCACACCTAAGAATCGTACTTCTTATTACCTACGTTTAGTCCAAATCCCGAAAGTTTAGGGCTAGGGGTAGAACGTTACCTTTTAGATGAAGATATAGTGATCGGTTTCCTTGATTCTTGAAGATTTGGGCAAGAATTGATGATTAGCATGCTAGGTATTCTCCTTCTCTCTCTAAAATACTCTCACTTCTCTCTAAAAATCAAATTTTTACTTTGCAAAATGACCCCCTAAGGCCTTATATCTAAATTGGGTTGGATAAGAAAATTTCCAAAAATAACCCCCGAAATCAATTTTGTGGTGCAATTATGTGGTAGCAGAATCAGTATGAGGCCAGCCGAATGGACACCAAATGGCATGTCAATTATGCGATGCAATTCTGTGATAGAAGAATCAATATGTGGCCAGCGGAATGGCTATAAAATGATTTTCAAATTCTGGGTTGCCTCTGGTCCATTTCGCAATGACATTTTGCGATAGCATACTCATTCTGCGGTCATTATGCGATAACATAATCATTATATGGACAGAAGAATGGCCACAAAATTATTTGAAAATTTACCAACTTTCGGCTTCACTCTACGACGTATATACGGTTCGCGGAGTGATTTTGCAGTCCCACCATGGACCGCACAGATGCCATTTTCTGCAACAATTTACCTCTAACTCACCAATGCATTTTACAACCCAAAGATTTCATACTGTGACTCATTTTCAACGACTTTCAAACACATTAGCCTACTTTGGCACCACGAAACCCCGGGTTATAGGTAATATTTTATGGGGCCTTACAAGTAGTAACGAGGTAAGTCAAGACACTTATTAGACAAGGAAAATATGAACAAAATTTTAATATAGAGCTAACAGAGAAAAGAATATCAAGATAAGGCTAACAATGTAGAGAACGTTAATATAAGCTAATTACGAAAATAGAGGCAACATATAACAACATGAAATAAATATGTGATAAATCCGCAAAATAATCATTATAGAAATAGAAACAAGGGTGAAGCAAAGTAAGGAAAATAAATGGTTGTCTAAATAATCAAGCCATTTCAACATGAGATTTCCAACAAAAATCACCCCGAGGTGCCACACCTCAAAATCACAAATCACAAGTCATAAATCTTCGTTATATCGCCGCGTGAGTCTTACATTGGATGTTTTAAAACATTATTCCTGAAATAGTTTCACGTGCTTTAGGCCCCTTATCTCGCCATGTGGCTTCAAGTAATCTCCCTTACTAGAAACACGCGTATCAATCCCACCTTATCTCGCTGCATGTGCATCAATATCACCACCCATATACTGCCGCGTGCTGCATTACATCACAACACAATAATCAACTCGCACCACACTTCCCCATGGACCATAACATTGCCAAAAGAACAATACTAGTAACACAACCAACATAGCCAATGACTCAACAACAATGTATACAAGAGCCTCGACAACAACCTAATGAAACGGAAGAATAAACTCAACCAAGAAAGATGTTCCATGTAATATTAACTCCCAATTAAATGCAAAAAAATGGTGAACTCAACAATGGGAGATATAGCATGTACTAACCAATTCAATAAAATGCTAGCAAGGAAAAAGTCAACAATGAAGGATATAACATGTGATAACAACTTCAAATAAATGCAAATATGAACAAGCTAAGATTCTAACACCGGTCCATGTCAACATATAAGCCCGTGTACATACTTGTCACTCATGTAAAAATCTTCCACGTAAATCAAACAATGCAATTTAACCCAAATCCTGCGAGGTAGTTCCTCCACTCAAAGTTAGGCAAGATACTTACCTTAACTAGGCCAAATCATTACTCAAAAATGGCCTTTCCTTTATAATTCACCTCCACACGAC
The DNA here is from genome assembly GCA_000715115.1 of Nicotiana otophora. Taxonomy (NCBI): domain Eukaryota; kingdom Viridiplantae; phylum Streptophyta; class Magnoliopsida; order Solanales; family Solanaceae; genus Nicotiana; species Nicotiana otophora. Next base: position 6,186 of record AWOL01S0061107.1, read on the forward strand.
TCTAACCTAACCCAAAATGACCTAATAATATCAAATAATGCAAGAGAAACCAATTCCGATAAATAATCTCATAATCTTTACACAATTTCCCAAAAGTCCAAAAAGTAAACCCGGGCATGCCTAGTAATGTCACGACCCCAATTTCCCTTTGTAGGATGTCGTAATGGCATCTAGTCACTAAGACTAGGTAAGCCTAACATACATGCAATATTAACTGAGAATTGATAAAGAACCTTTAAATAACACAACCATTATCATATAAAGAAACTCCGTAACTCAACAGAAACACAACTTTCCAAAATCCAGCGAATATAAGTCACAAGATATATAAGATGGTACTGAACATCCCGATACATCAGTGTCTATAAAAGGATATGAAAATAAAATAGACTAGATAGAGGGTGACTCCGAGGCCTACGGACGCCGGCATGTATTCCTTGAAGTCTCTGAACGGGCNAAGAAACTCCGTAACTCAACAGAAACACAACTTTCCAAAATCCAGCGAATATAAGTCACAAGATATATAAGATGGTACTGAACATCCCGATACATCAGTGTCTATAAAAGGATATGAAAATAAAATAGACTAGATAGAGGGTGACTCCGAGGCCTACGGACGCCGGCATGTATTCCTTGAAGTCTCTGAATGGGGCTCGTCTCACGGGTGCTTGGACTGGTAGGAGGTATTTGGATCTGCACAAAATTAAGTGCAAAAGCATATCACGAGTAAACCACAACGGTAACCAGTTAATGCCAAGCCTAACCTCGATAGAGTAGTGACAAGTTCAGGTCAAGGCCCTACTGGAATAAATAAGAAGCTGGAAAAGTATATAACAGTGAAATAATGATAACAATAGAAATGAGACACTAAAGAAATACACAAAGATTAGCTATACTGAACTAAGGCAAATAATGCATCACGGAAGAAAAACAAGTAATTATATGCCACATAGAAATGCAACATAACACAAGTGATGTAATAGAAAAATATTAACAAGAATCACTACTGAGGTACCGCCCCGTAGTCTCAAATCATAAAATATTTCACAATCATTCCTTATATCAACTCGGATCCTTGCATTTAGTTATGAAAATCATTTTTCCCAAAATAGCATCCCGCGTTTTAGCCCACCTTTTCGTACCGCATAGATTCAAGTAGATCCAATACTAGCAACACGCGTATCAAGCCCATCTTATCTTACTGCATGCGTTTCAACCCCACGCCTTATACCACTGCATGCATATCAATATCACAACGTATCACAAATCGCACCTAAAGTGCCCAATATCACAACTTGCCAAATAAATCAACAATAATGGTGTTTTCATAATAAATAGCACATGGCTTCGCCGCAATATACACAAGAGTCTCACAATAATAACCGGAAGTGAATAACTAACTCAACAAGAATAGTATTCCACAAAGTTAAGAAAGACACTTACCTCGAAACACGCTAACTCAATTCACTAGTAAGCCCTTCACTCGATTACCCAACTCCGGACGACTCGAATCTAACTAAAACAACTTCATACCATAAATATAAACTATAGGAAACTATTTCGAACAATAAAGTTACGATCTTTACAAAGAAACAAAAAGTCAACATAGGCACGCGACTTGGAACCTGACAAAAATTCCAAAATCCGAACACCTATTCTATGACGAGTCCAACCATACAAGAATTACTCAAATCGCATTTTAAATACCCAAAATTTAGCGTAAGAAGTTTTCACAATTTCTCCCCAAATTTCCAACTCAAATCACTAATTAAATGATAAAAATAACAACAGATACGTGTAATATAACCAATATCGAGTTAGAATCTCTTACCCCGATGAATTTCTTGAAAGTCTCTCAAAGGTTCACCACAAACCAAGCTCTCTAGGTCGAAATATTAATAATGAAATCAAACCCTCGAATTTAACCCTTTTCTGCCCAGCGAATTTGCTTTTGCGGGCAAGGGGTGGCATCTGCGATGTTGCACATACGAAAAATCCATCGCAGGTGCGGTTCCAACTAATTCACTAAAAGCTCGCATCTACGAAGCCATAAGCATTTATGTGCAAGCGTTTCTGCACAAGCGCATCTGCGCAGGGTCTTCCGCTTCTGCAACCCCAGGTGGCTAGCCCATTCCACTTCTGCGATGCATTCCCCGCATCAACGAGTCTGCTTCCGCGGACAAATGACCGCACCTGCAGTCCTAGCTGGGCAAGGCCAACTTCGCTTTTGCGCCTCGAAGGCCACTTCTGCGGTGCCTCACCTGTGGCCCAAAATGCGCATGTGCGATCGCACCAGAGATTCAACAATGCCTAAGGTCCAAATTTGTTCCTGATTAAATTTGAATCACATCCGGGGCCCCCGGGACCCCGTCCGAACATACCAAAAAGATCCAAAATACATAAAGGACATACTCGAGATAAAAAAATCACATCAAACAACATTAATTCTATGAATCACAACCCAATTCAAGCCAATTGAAACCATGAACTTTCAAATTCCAAAGTTAATGCCGATTCATACCAAAACAACTCTGATTGACTTCCAATTTGGCACACAAGTCATAAATGACATGACGAACCTAGTCCAAATTCTGGAATCGAAATCTAGCCCCGATATCAATAGAGTCAACTCCCTATCAAACTTTCCAACCTTCCAAACCTTCAACTTTCTAACTTTTGCCAATTCAAGCTGAAACGACCTACCTTCAAATCAATATCCGATCACGCTCCTAAGTCCAAAATCAGCATACAGAGCTATTGGAACCGTCAAAACTCCATTCCCGAGTCATCTACACAAAAGTCAAATTACGGTCAACCGTTTCAACTTAAGCCTCCAACTTAGGGACTAAGTGTCCCATTTCACTCTGAAACTCACCTAAAACCAAAACCAAACACCCCGGGAAAAAAGTAACCACTATATAATACAGAGGAGGCAATAATTAGGGGATCGAGGCTAAAATACTCAGAACGACTGACCGGGTCGTTACAAGTCAACCCCGGGTTTGCCCAGTCAAAACTCGAGTCCAAGGGTAGATCTCGACTACACAAAACCCCACGAGTCCATATATGTGTTTTAGTTTCAAATTTGAGTCGGATTTAACTCTCAAATCTCAAATGTTTATTTTTCAAAATATATACAAAATCCCCCAAAACTTCTACTAAATTCCTTGTATTAGAGGTTTAATCTCTTAACTAATCATGCAATAAATTTAAATAGATTAAGATCACTTACCAAATTGCTGTAAGTAAAAATCCCTCCTAACAATTGCCTCTTACTGAGTCTAGGATTCTAAAATATGATAAACGAAGCTAACTCCCGGTTTCTTCAGGTGCAGAAGCCGCAAATACAAACTTGGGTTCGCATTTGCGAACCCTTGAAATTGTGAAATAGGGATCGCAAAAGCAAACCCTAATAGCCCATTCATATGTCGCAATTGTGACTAAGGCTTCACAATTGTGATGGTAGCCTACTTCGCAAAAGCGACATAATGATCACAAATACGACCAAACCCAACTCTATATAGTCTTTGCAAATGCAAAAAGGGCGTCGCATTTATGACATCTTGACCTCCCCTGCCCTATTTGCAATTGCGACAACTGCAGCACTAACAACCCGTAAACAGCTCAATCCAATCTGCAACACTTCCGAAACTCACCTGAGCCCCCGAGGCCCTACACAAATTATTCAGACAAGTCTAAACATATCGTACAAACTCGCTCTCACCATCAAAGCACCGAAATAATATCCAGAATCAAGAATCGGACATCAAAATGCATGAAATTCCACCATGAACTCAAGAAACACTAGAAACACTAGAATCACTACCAACCGTCTAATTCCTATCAAACCAACTCGAATGACACCAAATTTGATAGACAATTTCCAAATGATAAAACAAACCTATTCCAAGTCCCTAAACCAAAATCTGAATCTGATTGGTATAAAGTCAACCTACAATAAAACTTAAGAAATTTTAAACCTTCAAATTGCCAACATTCGGCTAAACAAGCCAAACTAGGCTAGGAACCTCCGAATTCAATTTCGGGCACACGCCTAATTCGCAAAATAAATTTACAAACCTATTGCAATCATCCAAATACCGCTCCAGGGTCATTTTCACAATAGTCAAATCTTGATCAATATTTCTAACTTAAGATTCTAGACTAAGAACCAAAAGGGCCAAATTAACCAAAAACCTTCCCGAAGAGAAACCAACAATCCTCGCAAGTCATAAATGCACAAATACACACGCGTGAAACATAAAAAGGGGAAACAAGGCTCAAATAAACAAAAATGGCCGGTCGGGTCATTACAGGTTCACCATTGGCTTGCCCAACGGCAATGTTGGGAGCCCTCACAGTCCAAAGTGTGATTTGGGTCATGACAATGATTTTATGTTATTAAGTGGGGAATGTTATCTAGGAACCTGGAGTGTGCTAAGAGTGTGTGTAGTTGATGATATCTCTGTGAAATTATTACTTGACATGTATATTTGACATATATGCATAGAGAAGCATTTGCCTCATGCTAGACGGTAATAGGACACTTGATGACTTGGAATGCATATTGACATTTAGGCGTAGAGATGTATTTGCCTCATGCTAACTTGTAAATGAAAAGGCATATTTGTAGTTGAAAGTGTGCAAAAATTACAGTTCTTGAGAAACTCATATTTTTGTGATTCCATGAAAGATTTTGACTTTAGCTGTTATACTTGTAAAACATGTCTATGTTTCCCGTATTTGTGATCGAGCTGAATATGAAATCCTTTGAGTTATTCACTGTTGATGTCATTATCACATCCTTCATTGTTGCACCCAATTTTGCATGAGTCAAAATAAGATTCAACTTGTGGTTTCCCTGTTGATGATTAAAGAGAGTCGCCACCTAATATTTTAAGGCATACTAGGGTACCTATTTAATTACTAAGGTCATTTCTTTATTAGTCTGCTAACAGATGAGACTTTGGGTAAGGGTTATTGTTCTTCTAAGGGGAAGGTGTTAGGCACCCGTTAAAACCTACATGAGGTAGCTCCATAGGACTTAGACTAGATTTAAAGGATTAGTTGTCTATATTCAACTTAACTAGTGTTTAGCGGGTACATCATACTGTATATATCTAATTTAGAACTTGTTATTAGAAAAGAGGATGTGTAGTTTTGAAAGGATATAAGCTTATACAAGTCTTGAAGATAATATTTGTATGTATATATGCTTGAAAGAGTTTTGGGGTATTGTACAAATGGTTTATGTTTGTAAAACATGTGCGATGGGGGCTAAGTTATAAACAATGATTGTATTTAAAGATTGTGGCCATTTATGTAACTCTAATAAGAGGATTGTAAAAATGGGTTTATAATAAACCTTTGGTTTTCATATTTCATTTTTACTTTGAAGAAATCATTGGGAAGCCTTTTAAAACTGGGCAGCGGCACTTGTATAGGAATATTCAATTTAGAAGGCTAATTTCAGGTTCCATTTATACTTTTTGAAAGAAAAGACTATCCCTTGCAAAAGCTGTTTTTGATTCCAAAAGATTTTGTAAAAGTTATAAGTACAGATTAATAGTATGAACAACATATGATTAACGAATTAGGATTATCTACTACAAGGTCTAATGTTTCTTTTAGTCCTATATTTTTTAGGCTTGCCTAGATTATCTACATGATTCAAAATATAGAGTAAAATATTTAATCAAATATGGTAACTGCTATATACAGGCGTAAAAGAATAATGAACGTAAATAAAGCAGTAGAGAGGAAGTAGTGACTTTGGTTTGGGCCTGAAGAGAGGTAGGCCCGGCAAATAGTAGAAGCGGACATCAGCAAACTTCAGACTTCCAAATGTACAGGTACAAGACTTGGGCCTATGTTCATTATGAAATTGGCAGGCCCAATGGTAATACATGTTCAAAACGAAATAAAGAAAGAAGGTCATTAGATATGCTACTCTACGCGTAGAATCATACTTGAAATAAACTAGTAAAGGCACAACGAATTATAACAAACAATAGGAATAATCAATAACATGAAAATCATACCAATGTGGGGTCACATATGGCAAAGTGATTCGTATTGAAAACCTTTTGTTGTCATTAAAAGCTAAACCTAAAGGGAGTAATGAATGTCAATAGGTTAAAGGATAAGGGTAGAATTCCATTCAAGGCCAAGGCACTCTTTGGATCCCTGACACTTCAAAGTTCCCAAGGATCTAAGGGCCCAGGGAAGTGCTTGTGTCAGGGAGAGTAACCCAACCAGGAACTAAACTCTACTCACAAATACCCCTAACCCCTCACGCTCATTCTTCCCTACAGGTCTAAGTCCTAGTGGTATACTTTCAATGCCAATCCCAACATCACAGTGATACANAGTCTAAGTTCTAATGGTATAATTTCAATGCAAACCCCAACATCACAGTGATACCACACCACAAAACTGTATATACATTTCCCATGATAATTAATGCAGAATACCATAGGACTACAACACAACCTATTCATATTTTTGTAACCACATTTCAAAAGCCAAGTGTATGATTCACTATGAATGACATTACATGTTGGGTATGATCAAAAGAAATCAACTTCAAGAATACATAGAGACAAGAGCATCATTAGATTTATGTTAGAAAACCAAACACCTGAGATCACATATTTTAGGAGTAAAGTAAATGCATTTTGGAAAATCCATGCTCACAGATACACTTCTCCATAACAAATTTTAGTTAGATTAATAAAATATTGGTTTTAACTTATGTCTGGTCTTCAGTTGAATTTCCTAGTGTCACGGTTCAAATCCTAACCTGTCGCGTTGGCGCCTAATGTGGTACTAGATAAGCTGGCATTTCACAATATTCCAACACTTTTAACAGAAAATGAGTTTTAGCAGTTTTAAATAATGAAAACTTTTCTTAAACGGGATACAAAACCCAAAACATAACGCGGAAACTCCCAACATCGGGGTGCCACAGAGTTCAGAAGCATCTAAATATCACAAGTCTGAAAAATATACTGTTTATGATAGTCCGAAACTAAATATAATAAACGGAAAGATATGGAAGGAGAAACTAGGTTTGTGAACACCGGGCAGCTAACTTGGAATATCCAAAGGATCAGCTGCGCGGAAAATAGAAACCCACCATGTTCGGAAACATCTCGATTTGCACACAAAGTGCAGGGTGTATCGTGAGTACAACAAACTTAGTAAGTAACAAGACTAAATAAATAACTGAAAGTAGTGACGAGCTTCATAGTTATAGTTCAATTGCAGAAATCTCAATATAAGTAGGTAGGCCTTCTTTCAAGTCCAGCAATTTTAGTCAAATAAGTTAATTGATGTCAAATTCAAGAAAAACAAGATGTAATACCTCTCAAAAAATTCAGGATAGTGATATATGGCAGCTAAGTGCAACAATAATGAAATCAAATGCACCCTCTCAGAGCAACAATCA
>AWOL01S0061107.1:14673-27674 GCA_000715115.1 Nicotiana otophora
TCGCACTCAGTAGGTACTTGCACTCACTAGGGGTGTGTACAGACTCTGGAGGGGCTCCTTCAGCCCAAGCGCTATAATCTGCACGGACAACTCACATGCTGCACGGACAACTCACGTGCTGCATGGACAACTCACGTCTATAGTGCAAATATCAGGATCTGCACGGACAACTCACGTACTACAGTGACAACTCATGTGCTATAGTATCAATATATTCACAATCAGGCCCTCTGCCTCACTCATTCATCAATCTCTCCAGTCTCTCGGCTCACAACACTTATGCTGAGCAGCCCAAATCGATGATATGAGATGTGACAATATACAATTACATAGACTGAGATATAATATGTAATAATGAATGCGACTTAGTACATGACTGCAATTAAGAAAATAATGCAACAAATAATAACGACCACAATGGGTCCCAATAATACCAGCATATAGCCTAAACATTATTTCTAGCATCAATTACAGCTCGGGTGCTCTAACACATAGAGTACAGCAGAAATGTTCAGATAAGATAGCTACACAATTCAATGAAATCAACTAAATCATAATTACGCGGTGCACACTGACACGCCCGTCACCTAGCATGTGCTTCACCTCAAAACCAACCATAACACATAATACGTGGTTTCATACCCTTACAACCAGATTTAGAACTATTACGTATCTTGAGCCGAGCAAATGTCTACTTCAACACACCTTTGCCTTGCGAAACGGCCTATGAGTGCCTCGAATCTAGCCACAAATAATTCGATACAATCAACACGAGCTAAAGGAGTCAATTCCATGAGAAACTACTAATATTTAAATCAAAACTGAAAAAGCCAAGTCAAAAGTCGGCCCTCGAGCCCACGTCATGGAACCAGATAATTGTCACAAAATCCAAACTCGCATTCGACCACGAGTCCACCCATACCAAAATTACTCAATTACGATACCAAAATCTTGATCAAAACCTCAAAAGCTAGCCTAAGAACTTTTCTTCATTTTCTCCAATTTTCCACCCAAATTACAAATTTAATGATGAAAGCAAAAGCATAATGATGGAAATTAACCAAAACTAGGTAGAATCACTTACCCCAAACACCCACATGAAAATCTCTCCAAAACTCACCTTCCACCGAGCTCCCAAATCAATTTTTGTGTTATGAACTCAAACCCTCATTTTTGAAACTTATAAATCTGCCCAGTTAAGACTTCATCGTGAACGCAACCTTCACCTTGTGTTCGCGTAGCACAATTAAGTCTACTGCCCTAAACCTTCTATGCAAACGCGTTGCTTCGCTGACCCCATACTTCACCAATGTGACCTTCCTTCCGCGAACGTGTAGACAAAATATGTGGGGTCCCAGCTGCCTCCTCTCCTTTTCGCGAATGCGTCACCCTTCTTGCGTTCCCAATTCACCCACTGCCCAAACCTTCGCGAACGCGGCCCCCTCTTTGCGAATGCAAAGAAAATATCATCACCTGACACAAGCTACCCTTCGCGAACACAGAACTCCCCTGGCAAACGCGAAGAAGGCAACCAGAACTGGACACCGGCAAATTCTTCAGCAATTTTCCAAGACCAAAATCAATCCGTTAACCATCTGGAACTTAGCCGAGGCCCTCGGGACCTCAACTAAGCATACCATTAAGTCCCAAATCATCATACGAACTTATTCGAGCCCTCAAATAACAACAAACAACATCAAAAAACATGAATCTCACATAGATTCAAGCCTAATGAACTTTGAACTTCCAATTTCTACAAACGATGCTGAAACCTATCAAATCACGCCCGATTGACCCCAAATTTTGCACACAAGTCACAAATAACAACACCGACCTACTCCAACTTCCGGAATCGGAATCCGACCCCGATATCAAAATGTCCACTCTCGATCAAACATTTCTAAAAATCCAACTTTTGCCATTTCAAGCCTTATTCAATTACGGGCCTCCAAATCACATTCCGGACATGATCCTAAGTAAAAAATCACCAAATAAAGCTAACATAACTATTAAAACTCCATTCCAGAGTCGTTTACACATAAGCCAATATCCGGAACACCTTTTCAACTTAAGCTTCCAACCTTGAGACTAAGTGTCTCAATTCATTCTAAAATTCCTCCGGACCCGAACCGACTACCCCAGAAAGTCACATAACAGCTATAAACAACAAAATGAGCACTAAGAACAGACCTACAAATCTTAAAACGACCGACCGGGTCGTTACATCCTCCCCCTCTTAAACAAACATTCGTCCTCGAACGGGTCTAGAAACATAGTTGGAGCCTCAAATAAGTGTGGATATCTTCTCCGTATCTCCCGCTCAGTCTTCCAAGTAGCCTCCTCAACTGGCTAACCTCTCCATCGCACCTTCACAAAAGCTATGTTCTTTGACCTCAACTTTTGAACCTGTCGATCCAAAATGGCCACCGGCTCCACATCGTAAGTCAAATCACTATCCAACTAGACTGTGCTGAAATCCAAAACATGAGACGGATCACCGGCATACTTCAAAAGCATATAATCATTAAATACTGGATGCATATTCGACAAACTAGGTGGCAACGCAAGCTTGTAAGCCACCTTTTTAATCATCTGAAGTACCTCAAACGGTCCAATATACTGAGTGCTCAACTTGACCTTCTTACCGAACCTCAAAACACCCTTCATTGGTGCAACCTTGAGCAGAACCTTCTCCCCAACCATGTATGCAACATCATGGACCTTCCCGTCGGCATAAAACTTCTGTCTAGACAGCGCAGTACGAAGGCGCTATTGAATCAATTTAACCTTTTCCAAAGCATCCTGAACCAAGTCAGTACCCAATAGCCAAGCCTCACCCGACTCAAACCAACCCACTGGAGATCGACACCCTCTCCCATAGAAAGACTCATACAGAGCCATCTAAATGCTTAATTGGTAACTTTTGTTGTAAGCAAACTCCGCGAGCGGCATAATCTAATCCCATGAACCCACGAAATCAGTCACACAAGCGCATATCGTGTCCTCCAATATCTGAATAGTGCGCTCGGATTGTCCATCCATCAAAAGGTAAAATGTTGTACTCAACTCAACCTGGCTGCCCAACTCTCGCTGCACGGCTCTACAATAATGCGATGTAAATTGTGTGCCCCGATCTGAAATGATGGACACCAGCACACAGTGAAGGCGAACAATCTGGCAGATGTAAATCTCAGCCAACTGCTCTGAAGAATGAGTAGTCCCAACTGGAATGAAGTGCACAGACTTGGTCAGCCGATCCATAATCACCCAAATAATATCGAACTTCCTCGAAGTCCGGGGGAGCCCAAGTACAGAATCCGTGGTGATCCGCTCCCATTTCCACTCTGGAATCCCTAGCCTCTGAAGCAATCCACCCGGTCTCTGATGTTCATACTTTACCTGCTGATAGTTATGGCACCGAACTACAAACACCACTCTATCCTTCTTTATTCTCCTCCACCAACAGTGCTGCCTTAAGTCCTGGTACATTTTCGCGGCACCCGGATGAATGGAATACCGCGAATTATGGGCCTTCTCAAGAATCAACTCACATAGCCAATATATCTTAGGCACACATATCCGAACCTACATCCTCAACACCCCATCATCGCCAATAGTAACTTCTCTGGCATCACCGTGCTGGACCTTATCCCTGAGGGCAAGAAAATAAGGATCATTACAGTGGTGATCTCTAATGCGATCCAATAAGGAAGACCGAGAAACCACACAAGCCAAAACCCGACTGGGCTCCGAATTATCTAATCTCATGAACTGGTTGGCCAAGGACTGAACATCTGCTACAAGCAGTCTCTCACCAACATGAATGAATGCAAGGATACACATACTCACCGCCTTCCTACTCAAGGCATCGACTACCACATTGGCCTTCCTGGGATGATACCGAATAGTAATATCACAGTCATTTAGCAGGTCTAATCATCTCCGCTATCTCAATTTTAGATCCTTTTATTTGAACAAGTGCCAGAGGCTCCAATGATCTATAAATACCTCGCAAGACACACCATAGAGATAGTGTCTCCAAAACATCAATGCATGAACAATGGCAGCCAACTCCAAATCATGGTCAGGGTAGATCTTCTCATGGGTATTCAACTGGCATGAAGCATAAGTAATCACTCTACCCTCCTACATCAAGACACACCTAATGTCAATCCGAGAAGCATCACAATACACTGTATAAGAGCCTGATGCTAAAGGTAAAACTAGAACAAGAGTTGTGGTCAAGGCAGTCTTGAGCATCTGAAAGCTCTCCTCACACTCATCCGACCATCTGAAAGAAGCACCCTTTTGGGTCAATTTGGTGAAGGGCGATGCAATAGATGAGAAACCCTACACGAAATGACAATAATAACCGACCAAACCAAGAAAGTCTCCAAAATCGATAGCACCTTCTGAAGCTGTAGATTTGATGCCATCAAAAATGTTATTGAAAGGATCAGTTACTCCTTGCGCCGCTTCGACAAGTTTACTGTTCAACTCATAGAATTCGTAAACGAGGGTGACCCAGAAATGTCAATCACCCCAGGCATGCTTTGGGTACATTGTCTTCTAACTGGGACACACCAATCACACTTTCTTTTTTGACCTCACTGGCTCGGGCCAAATCGGTCTCGACCCTCTCGGGGACTTCAGCCATTGTCTCTACTACGGCCTCCATGGCTCGAGGCATCTCGGAGCCGCATCTTACTCGGGCCACCAGCTTAGAATATTCCTCTTTCTCAGACTCGTCCCTCAACCAATTGAGTGAGTATGATGAGAGTTCTCAGGCCCCAGCTTTTTGGGGCTTATGCACCAGCCACTTCCTCGGTCTCTTCTTTTCGGAGTCGGAGGGAATCGAGGCTTTTCTTTTCCCCTATTATTTGACCAGTTTTGGAGTAGGGGGATTGGATTGTATATCATCATCAGTTGATGGAGGCCTCATCTCGACATCTTTTGTTAAACCTGCAAAAACAAAACATAACAAATCAGGGACCGATTATAAAAAGAAATGATATCAAATGTATCTAGGAAACGCTTTTACCATGATTGTGGGCCTTCCGCTGACCTTTCGATAATTCCATCCAAGCCCTCTCGGAATACGACCTATGTGACACAAGGCCCTCCGCCCATTCCTTGAGTTCACGAACTGCGTTCGGCATCTTGGCCACTGCTGCGACACCAAAAACAACAATGAAGAAAAAGATAAGAAGGAAAATAACGAGATTGAACTTTTGAAGCGAAACACCACTTATGTTTCATGTTTCATTTCTCAGGAAATGGCATGTCTTTGGCAAGGATCAGGTCTAAAGTCTTTACTCGAACAAATCGACTTATCCAACCTCGGAAACGAGATTCGTCTATGCTTGAGAACTGAGCCTTACTAGACCGGCGAGCAAGCTTGATTAGCCCCCCTCGATAGAGTCGGGGACTATAGAGGCACATAAGGTGGTCGAGGGTAAAGGCACATCCCTCGATTGTGCTTACAAAAAGTTGAAGGAGAATCACTATTCTCCAGAAGAAGGGGTGGATCTGGCCAAGAGTCACATCATATCTCTTGCAAAAGGGAATGATGATAGGGTCTGAGGGACCCAACCTGAAGGGATAAGTGTGAACACTTAGAAAACCCTCCACATGGGTAGTGATCGATTCCTCGGGCGAAGGAACCACCACATACTTATTGACCCAGTTGCAGTCCTCTTTAACCTTGGTGAGGAGATCCACGGTGATTGAGTATATGTATTTCGAGGCCAGCTCACATCGGCCCGGTACCGAAGAGGTCTTTTCAATCTTAAAATCGGTAAAAGTGGGGCACCTTGCCAGAATAAATTCCTCAAGGTGAGGCTCCGCCGCACCACCGCCACCGGTGGGTCGTGATGAATAAGTTGCCTCCTTTTGCAGTACGGTCTTAGAAGTTTCCTCCATTAAAGAACTTGAGGAAAGAGAATTAAGATGGTATGCGGTTTGATGAAATTTTAAGAAATTTGGGTGCAAAAGTTGCAAAGCAAAGGGATGTTTTAAGGAAAAACAAGAATAGGTGAAGCTTTGAGCATAAAGTTTGAATGAAGAAATATTAGATACTTATAGGTTGATGGTGACGGTTCAGAAACGGTAGTAGCCGAACTGTGAATGGTAGGCATTTAATGCCTTGATAACTGGATCAACGGGACATTTTGATATCCATTTTATTGCTTATGTTATAGTCAGGTTCGTCGCTTACGTCATGGCCCATCGAGATTGGATTCGGAAATTCATGTCGTTTCTCGTCATTTTCTCTCTGAGAAACGAGGGGACTATCTGGCCAAAATCGGGCTCGCCCCTTAATTAACTAATCGAGACTACCATATGATAGATTAAGGTCCGACCTCATGTCATATCAAACCGAGGTGTGAAATTATATCGCCAAGCTCGAGACCCTGGGACCGAACAAAGTCGAGATTAGGCGAGATCGAGGGAAACTTGCTGAGTCGGATAACACAAAGGTGAAATATCTGCGATCGAGCGTAGATCATGGCGGAGATATCGACATGTATCAAGGATAGGCCGATTAATTAGCCAATCAGGAGATTTCTTACTTCATTTAGAATTGTATAAAGGGTAGGACTCCCCTACTTTATCAAAGGCTACACCTGCAAACTGTGCCCACAAATCCTTTTGGCAACACTTTACATGGAAGTTTGATCCAACTAGATGTCATTACTTAATTGATACTCTTAGCTTGGCTTTTCTAAATTTATTTTTTATGCACATCAACTATGAGACTTTTTGGATCACGTAATCATGTATTTAATTTATTTAATGCTTTCATTTATTTGAACCCCTCCAACCTTATAGTACTCATATGATATTATCTATTTGGAGATGACATAGAGATACAATAGTTTCACATTATTAGCAGGCTATAACAAACAGTGCATCTTTGTTTGTCTCAAATTGCAGTCTCGGAAGGCAAAACTATTGAAGAGAACAAAGAAAATACAAATATGGAACTTAAGGTGCAGAAACCTTCAGAAGTTTCTGCTGGTCGGAACAAGAAAAACTCACATGCCCCATAGATTAATGGGGAAGTCAAGCTTACAAAATGAGTTACCAAATTAGAAGATGATGTGAAGGGTGTTAAACCCGCCATGTATCAGGAAAAAAAACCTGTAGCCAAGGGGAGTAAATGGGTTTTTTAGTAGATAATAGTTAAAATTGTTTGATGTGTTTAAAACATTTTCATGATACATACATTAAATTTTGTTAAGTTCATTGCTAGGATGCATGTTTGAGAAATTTGCTTTATAGTTAATGTAGTACATGATATATCTATATACTTTGGAAGTTCATAGCAAGTGTACTCGTTTGAATTCTTTTTGTTTGTTATTTGTTAGTTGATGTAGTTCTTGAGATTTTCATACTCTTGCAATGATCTTAAAATATATGAAAATGGTATGTGTGGTAATAAATGTGATTATTAGATATATCTAAATTTGTAATTTTATAACAAAGAAAACACTTTATAAGGGTTGTTGCAGAAGGCTACGCAAGAAAAGTGTGGCATATAAGGTATCAAAGGCACGCTTTAGAAGTGTTGTTGTAGGACATGCAAAGTGTTGCTAGAAGGGTATGTACGAAGCATGACCTTTGTATCATATAGGACACACTTTTGAAGTGTGGCTTCTAAAGCAACATTTAAAAGTATGGCCTTAGAGAAATGGTTATGCTAGCTTGGGCCACCCATAAAAAGCTTTGCCTGAAGTTGCAAAGTGTGGCCTTTTGTAATGACCCGGCCGATCTTTTTGAGAGTAATAGACCCGATTCCCTATTTCTTATCCCCGCATAACTCTTTCTGCTTATGTTACTTGCCGGGAGGTTTTGTTTGTGGTTTCAGAGTGAATTGGAAAACTTAGTCCCTAAAACGGAAGCTTAAGTTGTGAGATTTTGAACGTAGTTGGAACTGTATAAACACGACTCTGGAATGGAATTTTGTCGGTTTCGTTAGCTTCGTTGGGTGATTTTTGACTTAGGAACGTGTCCGGATTCTGTTTTGGAGGCCTGTAGCTAAATTAGGCTTGAAATGGCGAAAGTTTAATTTTTTGGATATTTGCCCGGAAGTGGACTTTTTGATATCGGGATCAAATTCCGATTCCGGAAGTTGGAGTAGGTCCTTAATGTCGAATATGACTTGTGTGAAAAGTATTAGGTCAATCAAACGTGATTTGATAGGTTTCGGCATCAGTTGTAGAAGTTTGACGTTTCAAAGTTCATTAAGTTTGAATTGGAGGATGATACGTATTTTTAGCATTGTTTGATATGACTTGAAGGCTCGACTAAGTTTGTATAGTGTTTTAGGACTTGTTTGTATATTTGGTTGAGGTCCCCGGGGGCCTCGGGTGAGTTTCGAATGCTTAACGGATCAAAATGTGGACTTGTATAGCTGCTGAAGTTTTTCAACTTCTGATGTCATCACACCTGCGATGGGGTTGGCCGCATGTGCGGAGACGCATGTGCAAACTGAGGATCGCAGAAGAAGATTTGGGGAGCCCATGCTGGGTTCGCAGGTGCGGAAATATTTATGCAGAAGCAGCCTTGCTTCTGCGGTGGGAAGGTGCGCAGGAGCGCTGAGGTCGCAGGCGTGGCTCTTTCATCGCAGGAGCGCATCCGCAAGTGTGGCCCTCCTCTCGTGGATGCGGATCCAGAGGACGTAAGTCAAGTCTACACCTGTGATGGAATTTCCGCAGGTGCGGCATCGCAGGTGCGACTGGAAGCTCGGAGATGCGAAATCGATGGTCAGAAAAGGGCCAAGTTCAAGAGTTTTATCCCATTTTTAATTTTAGGACTTTGAGAGCTCGAATTGAGGCGATAATTTAAGTATTTGTCAGAGAGAACTTTGGGATAATGATTCTTAACTCGTTTATGGTTATATTCCACTAATCTATAGTTGTTTTCATCATTTAATTAAGGATTGTGGTTGAGAAATTTGGGGAAAAAGGTTGGAAGTTCTTCAACTACGTTTTGAGTTTTGATTCGGATTTTGATATCGGATTTGGATAATTTGGGTACAAGTGAACTCGTGAGTGAATGAGTGTTCATATTTTGTGACTTTTACTGGATTTTGAGACATGGGCCCGGGTCGACTTTTTAGGGCGATTTTTGATTTTTTTGTTAAAGTATTGATTTCATTAATTAGATAAGTCTATTATAGTTGTATTTATGATATGCAATTGTGTTTGGCTAGATTTGGGCCACTCGGAGTCGGATAATCGAGAAAAAGGCATTCTTTCGGATTGATTGAGCTTGATTCGTGGTAAGTATCTTGCCTAACCTTGTGTGTGGGAAATCCCCTTATTATTTGGTACTGTTGTAATATCTGAGCGCCGTGTACGTGAGGTGACGAGTGCGTACACAGGCTATTTGTTGTGAAACCCGATTTGTTTTACTGAGTAGTAAACTGTTTTCATCTTAATTGAGTTATACCAATATGTGTAGTTATCCCTCTTAGTCTAATATGTCATGTCTACGTGCTTTAACGGCTTATTTGAACTCTGTGCACCATGCCTAGTTGATTTGTTGTTTCTCCTTGATTTTATTAGTCGTAACTATATGATTCTTGCTGTAACTGTTGTATTTATCAGTTTGAGCTATGTGTTTACTTTTGAGACTACGAGGCGGTACCTCGGGAGTTCTCCCTGCCCATTTACTTTTGAGACTATGAGGCAGTCCCTCGGGCGTTCTCCCTGCACATTTACTTTTGAGACTACGAGGCGGTACCTCGGGAGTTCTCCCTGCCCATTTACTTTTGAGACTATGAGGCAGTCCCTCGGGCGTTCTCCCTGCACATTTACTTTTGAGACTACGAGGCGGTACCTCGGGAGTTCTCCCTGCCCATTTACTTTTGAGACTATGAGGCAGTCCCTCGGGCGTTCTCCCTGCACATTTACTTTTGAGACTACGAGGCGGTACCTCGGGAGTTCTCCCTGCCCATTTACTTTTGAGACTATGAGGTGGTACCTCGGGATTTCTCCCTACATATTTACTTTTGAGACTATGAGGCAGTCCCTCGGGCGTTCTCCCTGCACATTTACTTTTGAGACTACGAGGCGGTACCTTGATAGTTCTCCCTGCATATTTACTTTTTGGACTACCAGACGGTATCTCGGGATATCCCATGTTGATTATTTACTTTTGGGATTATGAGACGGTAAATCGGGAGTGCCCCTGTTGTTATCACATTGTGCTGTGTTGTTATTTCTTGGTGAATACTTTCTGTTAACCTCTCCGTTCTACTTCATTTTATTATATCATCTATCTTATTATTATATCCCAGTAGATCCCAAACCTGACCTCGTCACTATTCTACCGAGGTTGGGCTTGACACTTACTAGGTATCGTTGTGGTGTACTCATGCTACTCTTTTGAACATGTTTTGTGTGCAGATCCAGGTGCTTCTTATCAGTCCCGCTACTAGATGAGAGTGCTTGCTGCTGTACAGAGACTTCAAGGTACATTTGTCGCGTTCGCAGACCTCAGAGTCCCCCTATATTCTCTATTATGTCATTTACCTTCCGTACTTCTTTTATTAGACTCTGGTGTATAGAGATACTAGTTTCCCTATGTATCTTGTGATTTATGATGCTTCGGGTTTTGGGAATACTGTGTATTACTAGAGTTTTGGTTATTGTACATGCCGAGCCGCATTGTTACTTCCATTTTTGTTATTTCCGCATTTTGCTAGTCTTACCTAGTCGTAGAGACTAGGTGCCGTCACGCTATCTTATAGACGGAGAATTGGGTCGTGACAAGTTGGTATTAGAACTGTAGGTTCATAGGTGTTGTGAGTCACAAGCCGGTTTATTAGAGTCTCGCGGATCGGTACGGAGACGTCTGCACTTATCTTCGGGGGGCTATGGAATTGTTAGGAAAAACTACACTTCTTTGATTCTTTGTCGAGCAAAAATTGTTGACTTCAAAATTCTAAACTTCTCTATTCTATTATCTTGCAGATGGTAAGGACACGTACAGGCGGATCTGATGACCAGGCGCCTGCGACCCCTGTTATAGCCGCGAGAGGTCGGGGCCGGGGTAGAGGCCAAGAACGTCCATGCGGTGCAGTCAGAGCACCCGCACGAGCTGCTACAGAGGTGCCCCTAGTAGCTCCAGCTGGAGGGCAGATACATGAGATCCCTGTTGCTGCACCTGCCCTCCAGACTTTAGCATGTTCAGCACCTCAGCTCAGGCTGGATTGATTCCACTTGCTCCTGCCATATCTCAGGTCGGTGGAGAAGCACAAACTCCCATCACCGGTACTCCAAAGCAGCGGGTTCAGGTCGACCAGGTTCCAAAGATTATACCGATGCAGCCGGTAGCTCCAGCTCAGACCAAGATTAGGGTAGCAGTTTCTAAGGCAGAGCAACTCAGACTTGAGAGATACAAGAAGTACCACCCTCCTACCTTCAGTGGATTGGTGTCAGAGGATGCCCAGGGTTTTCTGGAGGACTGTCACTGTATTCTTCGTACTATGGGTGTAGCGGAGTCGAGTGGGGTGTCTTTACTACATTCCAGTTCAGAGGAGTAGCCTATTAGTGGTGGCATGCTTATCAGTTGGGTATTCCGGCTGAGGCAGCTTCCCTTACATGGACTCAGTTCTCGGACATGTTCTTGAGGGAGTTTGAGCACTTGCGCGGAGTTCCAGAGATGCATGGCACGCAGAGTTTGAGCCGTTGCGCCAGGGTGCACTTTGTCAGAGTACGTAGTTTGCTTCAGTTATTTAGCTCGACATGCACCAACCTTGGTTGCTACAGTTCAAGAAAGGGTTCGTCGGTTTATCATGGGACTCCACCCCAGTATCAGTCTTAGCATGGACCGGGAGTTAGAGATGGATATTTCTTACCAGTAGTTGTGAGTATTGCTAGGAAATTGGAGGGTATACTTGCTCGGGAGAAAGAGGAGAGGGAGGCCGAGAGGTCTCGACAGTTTGGCACTTATAGTGGTACTCGTGCCCCAGCTATAGTTCGTCATGGTAGGGGCTATGTGAGTCGCCCCGTCCGTTCAGCACTTCCAGCCGCCAGTGGTATTCCGGCCCCTTTGAGTCCCTAGGAGCCTTATTATGCACCGCTAGTATCTAGTGTGCATCCTACACGGGGTTCTTTTAGCAGTCAGTCCAGCATACCTTGCCCGAGCCAGTAACAATAGCCACACCCTCCAAGAGCTTGTTTTGGGTGTGGCGACACTCACCATATGGTGAGGGATTTCCCTAGACTTAGGAGGGATGCACCTCCATAGATTTCTCAGGCACAGCGTGTTCCACCGGGTCCTCAGGCTATGATTACAACACCAGCTACTACCGCACCTACTCAGCCAGCTCGTAGTGGAGGTTGGGGAGATCGAGGTCGCCCTAGAGGGGGAGGCCAGGCCAGATATTATGCTCCTCCCAATCGTACGGAGGCAGTTGTTTCCGACTCTCTCATTACAGGTATTGTTCTGGTCTGTCATAGAGATGCGTCAGTTGTATTTGATCCAGGCACCACTTGTTCCTATGTGTCCTCTTAGTTTGCCCCATATTTGGGCGTGTCTCATGATTTGGGGCTGATGGCCGCAGAGTGAAGCAGTACGTTGGCCAGTTTGAGGTCAACTTTGCGGTCGATTATGTGATCGCATAAACACTATGCGGACCACATGTCGATTGCATAATCCCTTTTGGGTTTTTGCGTAGGGAGTTCTGCGGTGCATTATGCGACCACACAACGAGTATGCGGACCACATACTGGTCGCATACCTGAGCCGTAAGTTCAAGCCCCGGAGGGCCATTTCTGCGGTTACTTTGCGGACCGCATAACCGTTATGCGGTCACATATGCGATCGCAGACCTGTGTCGGGGCACCCATTTGCTTAATTTAAAACCCGACCCCCATTCCTTTAAAACACCTCCTTTAGTCTATTTTGAGCTCGTTTTCTGATACTATAAAGTGAGAGAGGGAGCCTTAGAGTGAGAAAGTAACCCTCATCAATTATTCTTCAATTCT
>AWOL01S0061108.1:0-10048 GCA_000715115.1 Nicotiana otophora
TGTACCTCTACATTTGGAAGTCTGAAGTCTGCTGCTGTTCGTTTTTTTACAATTTGTTGGGCCTACCTCTCTTCAAGCCTAAACCAGAGTCACTACTTCCACTCCATCTCACTCTCCACATCAGCAGAACCTCAAGCGCATCTACGGGCTCGCAAATGCAGATATTCCCTCGTACCTGACACCCCTGGCCATCTCCTCAACTCCCGCTTCTGCGCTCCTTCATCCGCACGTGCGAGTACGCACGTACGGTCTCCCCACCGCATGTGCGAAACCACCAGATATCATAAGGCTTCAGTCATTTGCCTAAGTCCAAATTCAAACCGTTAAGCATCCGAAACACACCCGAGGCCCCTAGGACCTTGACCAAATATACCCACAAGTCCTAAAACACCATACGAACTTAGTCGAGCCCTCAAACCACGTCAAACAACAATAAAAAAGATGAATCACCCTCTAATCCAAACTTAATGAACTTCAAAAATTTCAAATTCTACAAACGATGTCGAAACCTGTCAAATCACGTTCGATTGACCTCTAGTTCTACACACAAGTCATATTAAACATTACGGACCTACTCCAACTTCCGGAATCGGAATCCAACCCCGATATAAAAAAGTCAACCCCCCGGTCAAACTTCCAAAAAATCCGACTTTCGCCATTTCAAGCCTAAATTAGCTACTGACCTCAAATTCACATTCCGGACAGGATCCTAAGTCCAAAATCACCCAACAGAGCTAACAGAACTGACATAATTTCATTCCAGAGTCGTCTTCATAGAATTCCGACTACTGTCAAAATTCTGAGACTTAAGCTTCCGTTTTAGGGACTAAATGTCCCAAAACACACCAAAACCAAAAACAAGATCTCTCGGCAAGTCACATAAGCGGAAACAGATACAAGGAAAGCAGTAAATAGGGGATCGGGCTAATATACTCAAAACGACCGGCCAGGTCGTTACACATATGTGTTCCAAAATTTTTATTTCTCATTACTTTTCTTTGGTAATATTTTAGCTATATAGATAATGTCATGCATCAGTTATGCTATATGTCACGACCCAAACTAACCCCTGTCGTGGTGGCGCCTATCGTGGAACTAGGCAGGCCGACTCATTTCCAAAGCAAATCGATATTTTCATTTCAAAGATAATTGTAATGTTAGTTAACATAAAAAACTTTGTAAAGTAGTTCAAATCAAAACAAAAGTGCGAAAAATAAAAACCCGACATCGGGGTGTCACTAGTCATGAGCATCTACTACGATTAGTCTGATAATATCAAGACTAACATAGTTTGGAAAATAGCTAAATACAACTAAAGGAAGATAAGAGGGAGAAGAGAAGGGGCTGCGATCGCCAAGCAGCTACCTTGCTATCCCCGAGAACAATCTGCAACAAGAATAATCAACAACCGCTACCGTGCCTAGCTACACCTGGATTTGCACACAAGGTGCAGGGAGTAACATGAGTACGCCAACTCAGTAAGTAACAACAATAAATAAAGACTGAGCAGTCGTGACGAGCAATAAAGCATATCAAGTTCATATCACAAAAAATTCCGTAAAGTACATCATGCTTTAAAAATCAGTGTCTGAATCAAATCATCTCGTTTAAACTCGGTTCAAGTAAAAAACATTTAAAGATATTTTCCAATAGTTTTTCAAACAAACGCTCAATGCAAAGGTGAGCAAAAATGATGAAATCATAAACAACCCCTCAGGCAAAACATCACTCATATACAGCACCTCGGGCAAACCTCACAGTCACTCATGCCTCTCGGGAATACCTCACAGTCACTCATTCCACTCGGGAATACCTCATAATCACTCATGCCACTCAGGCATACCTCACAATCACTCATGCCTCCCAGTCACTCAGCACTCGAAACTCGGCTCTCGCACTCAGTAGGTACCTGCGCTCACAGGGTATGTACAGACTCCTGAGGGGCTCCTTTAGCCCAAGCGTTATATCAAGCCAAATCATGGCATAAATCACTCAGGCCCTCAACCTATATCAAACATGTTGTGGAGTGCTGCCCGATCCCATAAAATTCCTCATAATGCAGGCCCTCGGCCTCACTCAGTCATAAACCTCTCAAGCCACTCTGGCATTTCAGTAAAAATAGGGAATTCGGCCCAAAATAACATTTATATGCATCAAAATAGAGTATCATATAACCATGACTGAGTATAGATTTGTAATCGAAAATAGTGAGAGGATAGTAAGAAAAGGCCCCTAAGGGTCCAAACAGCACTAGCACAAGGCCCAAAACACGGCATTCGGCCCAATTTACAGAAACTCTTTCTAAAACATATAAGTATCATATAGTTTTAGCAAAATATGCAACTTCACAGTTGCTACGGGATGGACCAAGTCACAATCCCCAACAGTGCATGCCCACACGCCCGTCACCTAGCATGTGCGTCATTTCAAAATAGTAAAATGATACGAAATCCGGGGTTTCATAACCTTAGCACTAGATTTACAATGGTTACTTACCTCAAACCGGTCAAATCCCTACCTCGCAATGCTATTGTCTCTCGACTCGGCCTTCAAATGCTCCGAATCTATTCACAATCAGTACAATACCATCCATATACGCTAATTGAGTGAATTCCACAAGAAAAACTATCAAATTAGCCCAATACCCGAAATTGGCTCAACCCGGCCATCGGGCCCACATCTCAAAATCCGACAAAAGTTGCAAAACTAGGAAGCTCATCCACTCACGAGTCCATACATATGAAATTTATCAAAATCCGACATCGTTTGGTCCCTCAAATCGTTAAATTAAACTCTCCAAAATCTCAAGCCCTAACCTTAAACAACGAGCAATCACCATACATATGAGTATTAGGGCTTAAGAAACTTACCTCACTGACAGCCCTTGAATCACCCTTCAATAATCACTCCAAAATCTCCAAAACCGTCTTGAAAATGGTGGAAATGAAACAAATTCGCGAAGGGTTCTATTTATTGTTTCTGCCCAGGCTTTTCGCACCAGCGGACAATTAATCGCTTCTGCGCCACCTCACTTGCGGTCCTAATAATTAACATTTTAAGCAATTGGAATGGTAAAATTATTTTAATTTTTCATTAAAAAAAATATAAATACTAAATTTATATTATGAAAATTAGGTCTTTATCTCTAATTGTCGAAATCTGTAATTAATCTTAAAATCAGAATATTCTTGTTATTAGGCCAATAGCCAAAAACAAAACTCACATAGTAGCCTTCTTGTAAATTGGGCCTTTAGCCCAAATTCATATTGCTGTCTTATTTGTAAGGTAGAAAGCCCAGGCCTTTAGCCCAACTTTTATATTCTGTTAGCTTCTAAAGGAAGAAGCCCATGTTAAAGTGCTATCTTTTAACAGAATTCTTTACCATACATATATAGTCCAAGTAGAATTCTCACGTGAGAATAGAAAATTGACAAGTGCTATTATTTTTGTTTTTAAATAATTATTTCTGATTTTACCCAGACTCCGTACCTGCGCTCTATTTCCGTATCTGCGACCACGCAGGTGCGGAAAATACCTCACACCTGCGGACCCAGCCTACCTCGACATTGTCCGCACCTGCGACCTCTTATTCGCTTCTGCGGCCTCGCAGGTGCGGGAACTTCATCGCACCTCCGCCTTTTGCCCAACTCCTCCAACCTCGCATCTGCGACATCCTGCTCAATTTTGCGGGCTCGCACCTGCGACAAGACATCCGCAGGTGCGATTATGACAATAGAGTTCCAACTTCAGCAATTCTCCAATATCCAAACTTGTTCCATTAATTACCTAAAATCACCCCGAGGCCCTCTGGACCTCAACCAAAAATATCAACAAGTCATATATCAACATACTAACTTAGTCGACTCCCGCGATCCAAAGTGTGAAAATCGTGTGAGTCAAAAACACTTACCCTGATCCAAACAGTGAAAATCCTCTCAAAATTCGCACAAAACTGAGCTCTACAACTCTAAATATGTTAAAATGAACCAAACCCTCAAAATAGAGTACTATATTTCACCAACTCTCCACTATCGCAGAAAAGACTTTGCGATCGCGAAGAACAAATTTCACCAAATCTCTAAACCTCTTACGCCAAAACAAGGCTACAAATGCGAACGTGGTGACAAAATGTCCTCAGGCTCTTTGATCGCGGATCTATCCTCGCGACCACGATGAACAATGCGTGCCACCATACAACCTTGCCTTCTTTCTATGCGGACGCGGCCCGACACTCGCATTCACGATGAACAAATACCCCAAGGCTTCGCGAATGCATCATTCTCT
The DNA here is from genome assembly GCA_000715115.1 of Nicotiana otophora. Taxonomy (NCBI): domain Eukaryota; kingdom Viridiplantae; phylum Streptophyta; class Magnoliopsida; order Solanales; family Solanaceae; genus Nicotiana; species Nicotiana otophora. The sequence goes on from AWOL01S0061108.1 coordinate 4,285, forward strand.
TCACAAATGCAAAGTTAAAACACCCATGTGCTAGCAAAGAATCTACGTGATCATCACCCTTCTTCGTGATCGCGAAGAAGGATACCAGAAGCATAGAAATCAAAAGTTCCAACACATAAAGAAGTTTGAAACCCATTCGAAACACACCCGAAGCCCTAGGGACGTCATCCAATTACATTAACAAATCCTAAAACACAATATAAAGTTACTCAAAGCCTCAAATCACATTAAACAACAAAACAACAAATCGTATCCCACTTCAAGCCTAATGAACTAATGAACATTTCCAAATTCAAAACTAACAACGCACAAGCCTAAACACCTCATAATGACCTCAAAATTTTCATGCAATTCCCAAATGTCATAACGGGCCTATGCCACTTCTCGAAATCACAATCTGAGCCAACTATCAATAAAGTTAACCCTCAGTCAAACCTATCAACCTTCCAAACCTTTAACATTCTAACGTTTGCCAATTCAAGTCAGAAAAACCTACGGGCCTCCAAATTCACATCCGGACATACGCTTAAGTCCAGAATAACTATATGAAGCTATCAGAACCATCAAAAATCCGTTCCAAGGTCGTCAATATAAAAGTGAATCTCCGGTCAACTCTTTCAAATTAAGCTTCCAACTTTGGGACTAAGTGTCCCAATTCACTCCGAAACTCACCAGGAATCAAACCAACCACCCCGACAAGTCACATAACCTCAAATGAAAGAAGAAGAGAGGTAAATAGGGGAACGTGGCTACAATACTCAAAATTACTAGTCAGGTCATTACAAGAACTTTAGAGATCACCTCGTCCGGAAGTACCTGGATTTGCACACGAAGTGCAGAGTGTAGTATGAGTACAACCAACCCCATGTAATAAGAAACAAAACTAACCTTGGTCTGTAAGTAGTGACGAGATAAGAAGAAACATTCAGAGACCAATATTAATAACTATAAAACAAATCATGATAAAAAGGAAAAATAGTGTATGCATGGAGCTCAATAATATCGTGTTCAGCTCGTTCACATATAAAAGATTTAGGCATACTTTCCATATATAACCGTTAAAGCCCAACACGGATAATAAATTTAATTTACCAGCTACCATGAGGAATGTACATGTCATATATACATGTCAACTCAACAATATCACTATGGACCCATCAAGAATAATAATACTTAGCATTGTACGGGTGCTGGCATAACTGTCCACCATCAAGCACGTATAAAATAATATGCCTGCGCCCACTCCTTGAATGTCAGACTTCTGAGAGGCGGATCTTGCCCAAGCACTAATTATAATCACATATCCCAAATAATAGGGCCTAGTGCATTCGTCACCCCAAAACAATAACACTTAGCCCAATGTGAGCATAGCGTACGCGTCTCCTCAAAATGAATACCAAATCGGTTCTTTGGCCCAAGCTTAGTCATTAACTAATCAAGTCTCAGATAATCACATGTCACAATACTTAGTTAAATAGTGTTACANGTTTGAAACCCATTCGAAACACACCCGAAGCCCTAGGGACGTCATCCAATTACATTAACAAATCCTAAAACACAATATAAAGTTACTCAAAGCCTCAAATCACATTAAACAACAAAACAACAAATCGTATCCCACTTCAAGCCTAATGAACTAATGAACATTTCCAAATTCAAAACTAACAACGCACAAGCCTAAACACCTCATAATGACCTCAAAATTTTCATGCAATTCCCAAATGTCATAACGGGCCTATGCCACTTCTCGAAATCACAATCTGAGCCAACTATCAATAAAGTTAACCCTCAGTCAAACCTATCAACCTTCCAAACCTTTAACATTCTAACGTTTGCCAATTCAAGTCAGAAAAACCTACGGGCCTCCAAATTCACATCCGGACATACGCTTAAGTCCAGAATAACTATATGAAGCTATCAGAACCATCAAAAATCCGTTCCAAGGTCGTCAATATAAAAGTGAATCTCCGGTCAACTCTTTCAAATTAAGCTTCCAACTTTGGGACTAAGTGTCCCAATTCACTCCGAAACTCACCAGGAATCAAACCAACCACCCCGACAAGTCACATAACCTCAAATGAAAGAAGAAGAGAGGTAAATAGGGGAACGTGGCTACAATACTCAAAATTACTAGTCAGGTCATTACAAGAACTTTAGAGATCACCTCGTCCGGAAGTACCTGGATTTGCACACGAAGTGCAGAGTGTAGTATGAGTACAACCAACCCCATGTAATAAGAAACAAAACTAACCTTGGTCTGTAAGTAGTGACGAGATAAGAAGAAACATTCAGAGACCAATATTAATAACTATAAAACAAATCATGATAAAAAGGAAAAATAGTGTATGCATGGAGCTCAATAATATCGTGTTCAGCTCGTTCACATATAAAAGATTTAGGCATACTTTCCATATATAACCGTTAAAGCCCAACACGGATAATAAATTTAATTTACCAGCTACTATGAGGAAAGTACATGTCATATATACATGTCAACTCAACAATATCACTATGGACCCATCAAGAATAATAATACTTAGCATTGTACGGGTGCTGGCATAACTGTCCACCATCAAGCACGTATAAAATAATATGCCTGCGCCCACTCCTTGAATGTCAGACTTCTGAGAGGCGGATCTTGCCCAAGCACTAATTATAATCACATATCCCAAATAATAGGGCCTAGTGCATTCGTCACCCCAAAACAATAACACTTAGCCCAATGTGAGCATAGCGTACGCGTCTCAGAAGTCNTACGCGTCTCCTCAAAATGAATACCAAATCGGTTCTTTGGCCCAAGCTTAGTCATTAACTAATCAAGTCTCAGATAATCACATGTCACAATACTTAGTTAAATAGTGTTACACATGTGAGGCACAAACAACATATGAATAATCAAATAAGAAAGTACTGAGATAAATATATCATACACAGATATAGCATCGTGAGTGATATTATGAGTGCAATTTAGGCAAATAGATAATAATCAACAAGAACAAGCCCTATCATGTTTCAAACAAATAGCACATAGCCTAGACGTGGTTTCTAACATGAATCATGGCTCAAATAACCTTATAAGTCGAGAAGACACAAATATAACAAGGCAGGATAGCAAAACAAATCTAATAATAGTCTAACACCATCGCTAATCATGAACACCTCGGTGCATGCACCCATTCCCATCACCTAGAATGTGCATCACCTCAATATGTTTCATGTAACATAGTTCCCTGGATTAATTACCCTCAAATCCAAGATTAGATATGGTACTTACCTCAAAATGCACGAGTCAATACTCCAAAAATCCCTTCCTACGCGAATCGGCCACCGAACAATTCGAACCTAGTCACAAACAACTTAATATCATCAAATAATATTATAGAAATGAACTTCAAACAATAAAGCTTCCAACTTTATCAAAATCAAAACGTCAACCCGAAAAGTCAGCCTTGAGGCCGCACCTTGGCATCCAATCAACCTCACAAACTCTGAACTCCCATTCACTTGCAAGTTTAACCATACCAATTTCATCAAATTCCGGCCTAAAATGACCTTCAAATCCAAAATTTTAACTTTAGGAAAGTTTTTACCAAAATCGCCAATTTATTCACTTTAATTAACCAGTTAAATGCTAAAACCAAGGATAGAATCATGGAATATAAAAAAAGTCGAGTACAACGTACTTACCCTAACCCAAATCGTGATAAAATCCCCTCCCACATTGCCCAAAACCGAGCTCTCTAACTCAAACTGTGGTATAGAGACCAAACCATTGAAATAGAGATGCTATTTAGTCTATCCAGGCATACCCTTCATGATCGTGAACATATCTTTACAATCGCGATGAACAAACTTCCAGGTCCTCCAAACGACTCTACGCGAATGCGAGCCCATGGTTGGAAACACAAAGCACAACACACTCTTGAACTACACGAACATGGAAACAATAGTGCGGTTGCGAAGGCTTACTACCTGAACTCACTCTTCTACGTGAATGCGACCATCCACTCATGATCGCGATTACCACTCCCATCCAACACTTTAAAAATACGTCACCACTTCGCGAACTTGAAGTACCTTTCGCCTGCCATCCAGAACAGTTTATGTGTTTGCAGCTTACTCCTTGTGATTACTGTAATGACCCAGCCTGTTGTTTCAAGTATTTATGCCTCGATCCCCTATTTATTTTCTCCTTTATTTTGTATTTTGGTTATGTGACTTTCTAGGGATGTTTCCTTTATGTTCAAGTGAGTTTCCGAGTGAAATGAGACACTTAGTCCCAAAGCTGGAAGTTTAAGTTGAAGGAGTTGACCATAGTTTTAATTTTGTTTGGACGACTCCGGAATAGAGTTCTGATTGTTTCAATAGCTCCAAATGGTGATTTCTAACTTATTAGCATGTCCGAATAGTGATTTGGAGGTCCATATATCATTTCAGCTTGAAGTGGCAAAAGTTAGAAAGTTGAAGGTTTGGAATGTTGAGAAGTTTCACCGGGAGTTGAATTTATAGATATCGGGGTCAGATTGCAATTATTGAAATTGGAATGTGTCCGCCATGTCATTTATGAATTGTGTATAAATTTTGAGGTCAATCAGGATTGTTTTGGTATGAATCGGCATTAGTTTTGGAAGTCGGATATTCATAGTTTCAATAGGCTTGAATTAGGATGCGATTCATAGAATTGATGTTGTTTGATGTGATTTTTGGCCTTTGTTAGGTCCGTTATGTGTTTTGGAACGTTTTGATATACGAGGAATGGGTCTCGAGTGCCCCGGGTGTGATTCAGATTGAATTTAAAATTATCTTAGACTTGGTTGAATTGATGAGGTATGTTCTTCTGGTGTCATTGCACCTGCAGAGGTTTTGGCCGCGGGTGCGGACACGTAGGTGCGGACACACAGGTCTGTGAGGGTGCATCACAGAAACGGAGAAGTCCATCCCAGGCCTGGGTTCAATGGTGCGGATACTTGGGCGCAGATGCGCATCCGCAGGCGCGGGTGTTATTTCGAGTCCTGAAAGCGGTCATCGAGAATTTTGATTCACGAATACTGATGATACCATGACCTCAAATCAATCTTTGAGAACATTCTAGTACCCTGAAGCTGGTCAAATAAGTCATGAATGAGTGGTAGTGGGTACGTTTTCTTGATTGTAAATTCGTTCAGCTGCCTATAGTCAATACACATCCTCGTAGAGACATCTTTCGTCTTCGCAAATAGAATTGGAGCACCCCAAGGAAAGACACTTGGTCGGATGAAACACTTATCAACCTACTCCGGAAGTTGATCCTTTTACTCTTTTAATTTTGTTGGTGTCATACAATATGGTGGAATAGAAATGGGCAATATCTCACCACCGGAACTGACTTAATGGTAGGAGTATTAGCGCTGACATCTCGCACAAAGGCTAGATATGCTCCACGAATAACTCACGTACCAATAATTACAATCCATCAGGCGTAGTCACAAGCTCAATATATCAACCCCCCTGGTGTGGTCGCGGGCTATCAGTCCAGATCATATCACACAGAAAAACATATATACAAGATTACATGTACATGACCAACATGTACATGACTAATATACAAGATTACATGTACATGACCAATATGACAAAAACAAAAATTATCAAGTTAAATCATGAGACTGGCCTCTGTGTAACATCCAATATGACTCAATTAGGTCACAACATGGTACAAATATGGGAAACATCACAACATATATCTTGACAATCTATTCAAGAAATTTCATTACCTAAGAACTAC
>AWOL01S0061113.1:0-18415 GCA_000715115.1 Nicotiana otophora
GTGCCTGAGCAGGATCTAACTCAAACCACAGAAAAAAAAGCAACCTCCAGCACCTTTCCCATAGAGGTTGGCCAAATATCATAAGGATGAACAGTACAAATAATTCATGGAAATGCTGAAGCAAATTCAGGTAAGCATTCCTCTGATCGATGCCTTGAGGGAGATGCCTGGTTATGCAAAACTGATGAAGGACTTGATGTCTCGTAAGTTCGACTTCCAAGACTTGGCAACTATCACATTGACATAGACTTGTAGTGTTGTTGTGTCAAGACCTATAGCTGAGAAGTTATCCGACCCTCGAAGCTTTAAAATTCCATGCACCATAGGTATCTATGCATTTGTCAAGGCATTGTGTGATTTGGGAGCAAGTATAAATCTGATGCCATTGTCTATCTATAAGAAGTTAGGCATTAGAAAAGCAAGACCCACATCCATGTTACTACAGCTAGCTGACCGAACGGTAAAAAGGCCATCCGGTTTACTTGACGATGTTGTACAAGTTGGAAAATTCGTGTTTCCAGCAGATTTTGTCATTCTGGACTCCAAGGTTGATAAGGAGATTCCCATAATTTTGGGAAGGCCGTTCTTGGCCACAGGAAGAGGTTTAATTAATTGTGAAACAGGGGAGCTGAAAATGAGGCTGAATAATAAAGAAATAACATTTAATGTGCAAAAGTCTATGCGGCAACCTAGTGAGTTCACAAATTTCTCTTTGTTAGACATGATGGATGTAATCATGGAGGAAGATGATGAGGCACTTAATGCAAAAGACCCCCTAACAGCCTGCCTTATAAACTTAGAAGAAGTAAATGGTGAGGATTTGAAGGAATGGGTGTTGGCTCTTTAAGATCAAGGGTACGGGAAAAGAGAGTTCGAATTCAAGCCTTTACACTCGGAAGAAAGAAAGACCCCTCCAGCCAAGCCATCGATCAAAGCGCCACCACAATTGGAGCTAAAACCGCTACCATCTCACCTCAGGTATGCTTTCTTGGGACCTAACTCGACTTTACCTGTAATTATCTCATTTGGTTTGTTAGATGTACATGTAGAACAACTTTTGCAGGTGTTGAAAGAGTGCAAGACTGCAATTGGTTGGACCATTACGGACATTAAGGGTATCAACCCAACCTTCGTTATGCATAAAATTCTACTGGAAGATGGGCACAAACCTTCCAGAGAACATCAAAGAAGGCTGAACCCTAACATGAAGGAAGTTGTAAAGAAGGAGGTGATCAAATGGTTATATGCGGGAATTATTTTTCCCATCTCAGATAGAATTTGGGTTAGCCCAGTTCAATGTGTGCCAAAGAAAGGTGGGATGACTGTTGTGCAAAACTAGAACAATGAGTTGATCTCAACAAGAATAGTTACGGGATGGCGAATTTGCATGGACTACAGAAGATTGAACAAGTCCACCCGAAAAGACTCATTTTCCCTTACCATTCATTGATCAGATGCTAGATAGATTGGAAGGGAGGTCCCATTTGTACTTCTTGGATGGATACTCAGGGTACAATCATATATCTATTGCCCCGGAGGATAGAGAGAAAACTTCATTCACCTGTCTATATGGCATTTACGCTTTTCGGAGAATGTCGTTTGGCCTATGCAGTGTACCTGCCACATTTCAAAGGTGCATGATGACCATCTTCACAGATATGGTAGAGGATATAATGAAGGTTTTCATGGATGATTTCTCAGTGGTGGAAAATTATTTTGATGATTGCCTTAGAAATCTGAAAAGAGTGTTGCAGAGATGTATGGAGACTAATCTGGTGCTAAACTGGGAAAAATGCCATTTCATGATACAAGAAGGTATAGTATTGGGACACCTAGTGTCAAGTAAGGGCATTGAGGTGGACCGAGCTAAGGTCGATGTAATAGAGAAGCTGCCACCACCTAATTCTGTCAAGGCAATAAGAAGTTTCCTTGGTCACGCCGGTTTCTACAGGCAATTTATAAATGATTTTTCCAAGATCGCTAATCTTTTGTGTAAATTTCTTGAAAATAATCACCCTTTGGTGTTTTCTGATTACTGTAGGGTAGCTTTTGAGAGATTGAAGAAGAGGTTGGTGTCTATACCTATCATAGTTGCACCCGACTGAGAGCAACCATTTGACCTGATGTGTGATGCAAATGACCATGATGTAGGAGCAGTACTTGGGCAGAGAAAAGATAAAATCATACATCCAATCTACTATGCAAGTTGAACATTGAATAGTGCTCAACTGAATTACACAGTGACAAAAAAAGAGATGCTAGACGTGATGTTTGCATTTGATAAATTCTGGTCCTACTTGATAGGCTCGAAGGTAATTGTTTATACTGACCATGCTACTTTCAGGTACCTAATTGATAATAAAGAGTCAAAGTCGTGCCTGATTAGATGGGTCTGACTGTTGCAAGAATTCGACTTGGAAATCGGTGACTGAAAAGGAATGGAGAACCAAGTTGCCGATCACTTGTCCAATCTTGAAGGAGCTGAAATGAAGGTTGAGGTAGAAGAGATCATGGAAACTTTTCCGGATGAACAACTATTAGACACGAGCCTTGAGGAAGCTCCATGGTATGCAGACATTGCAAATGACCTGGCAAGCGGTATTGTTCCCTATAACTTATCTTCTGTGCAGAAGAAAAGGTTCTTTCGTGATTGTCGCATTTATTTCTGGCATGAACCATATTTGTTTAGGATTTGTATTAATAACATGATCCGGATATGTATTCCCGAGATAGACCAAGCTTCTATTTTGTAGGCATGTCATGCTTTGCCTTATGGAGGTCATTTTGGAGGAGTAAGGACAACTACTAAAGTTTTGGAGTCTCGCTTCTATTGGCCGATGTTGTTTAAAGATGCACACTTTAGGGCAAAGAGCTGTGATGAGTGTCAAAGGACGGGAAATATTTCACATCGACATGAGATGCCCATGAACCCAATTCAAGAAGTAAAAGTATTTGATGTATGGGGAATCGACTTTATGGGACTATCTGCCAGCTCATACAACAATAAGTATATACTCGTAGCAGTGGACTATGTCTCGAAATGGGTCGAAGCTGTAGCACTCCCAACAAATGATGCAAAGGGAGTTATTAGTTTTCTAAGAAAAAATATCTTCACCCGATTTGGTACTCCGAGAGAAATCATCAGTGATGGAGGCACCCACTTCTGCAACCGAGCCTTTGCAAAGTTGTTGGAGAAATATGGCGTTCTCCATAAGGTTGCCACTCCGTATCACCCCCAAATAAGTGGGCAAGTGGAGGTGTCGAACAGAGAAATCAATAGTGTTTTGACTAAAACTGTAAATGCTACTCAGACTGATTGGCCGAAGAAATTGGATGATGCACTATGGGCCTACCGCACTGCATTCAAAACTCCAATTAGTATGTCACCGTATAAATTGATGTTTGGAAAAGCGTGTCACTTGCTGGTGGAGTTAGATCATAGAGCTTTTTGGGCTTTAAGGAAATTAAATCTTGACTTGGAGGCTGCTGGTACAAGTAGAGTCATAGAGCTGCATGAACTTGATGAGTTCCGTTACCATGCTTTTGAAAGCACTGAGTTGTACAAAGAAAGGATGAAGATGATGCATGATAAACATATTCAAGAAATAATTTTCAAACCCGGAGATATCGTGTTGTACAACTCAAGATTGGAATTATTTCCGGGTAAGCTGAAGTCTAGATGGTCAGGACCATGTAGAGTTGTGCAAATATTCTCAAGTGGAGCTATAGAAATTGAATCTGAGGATGGAACAAACAGGTTCAGAGTCAATGGGCAAAGGTTGAAACATTACTTGGTCATGGATGAGGAAAAAGTTGTATCGGTGATTCATTTAAAAGAGCCTAAGTGTTGAATGAACTTTGAGTTCGATTGACTTCGTCGTGCCGCGGCATTAAATCAAGCGCTTGTTGGGAGGCAACTCAATTTTCTTGTTTTAGTCTAGTTGTCATTTAGTGATTAAAAAAAATTGCATTTCAGCGCCCAAATTGGCACCAAGCGTCGGGTAAAATGACAAAGCCAACAACTAATACACACAGCTACCTTCTTCAGCTCTAGGCGCAGACAAAAACATCAGGTAAGTCCCCTACCTGTTTTACCCCAACCCGACACCCCTTACCTAATAATAATAAAGCATTACAAAAAAACAAATACCGACCCATCTCACCCTAATCCATCCCCCCAAGTTCTCTCTCTTTCCGAATCCCTTTCGCCCGCTGCTTCTTCTTCTCTCAAGCACAAGGTGAGTAATTCTTCTTCTTCTTTTATTTTCATTTTTTTCTTGGTTTTTCTTCTCTTTTTGTTTTAGTTACTTCTGGATTTTGTATTCTTATTTGTTTTATCATCTATGACTCTTCTTTCCCCCAAGCTTCCCATATAGCAGAATGTTGGCAAGTGTGTATTGAAATTCAACTGAGTTCTTTGGCATTGTTGATTGACTACAGGGTGAACAACTAAAACTCCCACCACCTCGTTGAATTTGGGGAGGTATGGCACTTGTATAGTGGTTTGAAAGACTTAAATGAAAGTGTTGCGCACCAAGTGTTTGATGAAATTCTTGAACGAAAATTGTTGATTGAAGGCAAAGTATGAGTAACCGAGCATTTTTTGTTGGCGCTATGGTGGGACTGTGGGGTATTAGGGAATGTAGTCGTGCACAAAGGTCGTATGTGTGGGCCTATCTGTGTGCACTAGTCGTGTACTATATATATATATATATATATATATATAACTTTTCTCTCTCTTTTACGTTTTTTATTGAATTGTAGTGTATCATAATTGGGTGGGTAGCGACTCGGGGCAAAGAATTCTCTGATCATTCAACTTTAAAGACCCGAGTGTAGTGCGATGCATTGTATTGTATATGCTGATGTTATATGCTATATGCGTATGTTGTTGGTTGCTAAGGGGAAATCTTGAGTACCCGAAGCATTGCTTGAATCTTAAGTATTGGGTCGCCCCAATCCTACGTTTTGTCTATAGAATATCTTTGAACTTTTCACTAACGCTGCATTCATCATTCACAGGTGTCGGTACTAATGGCTCGTGAAAGTTCGCAAAAGGAAAAGGCAAACACAAAGCCTTCTACGAATGCCTCATCCACAAAGAAGCGAAAACAAAGTGAGGTTGCTTCACGCAAATCGGGAAAAGGAAAGCAAGTGGTGGAGCCTTCAGCAAGGCAGCCTCATGTGCCTCGTCCAGCCCTCCAGGTATATAGGGAGGACGAAAGAAGTTGGTAGCACTCCTTTGTACCATAAGTGCGGTATATCTCAGAGATGGGCATCAACACCACAGCTTTGGAGCAGCATTTTCCCACCGTTCTGGACCGTATAAAGGATTTGAAGCTGGACCATTTATTAGAATGCCCCGAGCCAACTAATTTGAGCATGGTGAAAGAATTATATGCTAATTGGCATTTCAAGAAAAATGAAGTCGATTTGCGAGGTGTGGGGATCAACTTGCAAGCTCAAGCTCTTTGTGAGTTTTTGGGGGCTCCAAACTATGATCCACAAATTTTTCAAAAGTTCATGCGCAGTCTAGATTACCCGGCCATCCATCAGACATTATGTGGGGTGAACTCGATGGCAAAGTGGATTCTTTCACAACGAAATGACACCCACAGACACATGTGCCGGACTGACTTCGATAGAACAGCTAAGGTCTGGCATAACTTTGTTCTTGCTCGTATTATGCCGGGTAACCATTCTTCAGATTGCACGAGAGCGAGAGTTTGTTTGATCTATTTTCTGATGACGGGGAAACCTGTCAATATTGGCTAGTTGATGCTTGATGAGATAAATCGCATCAGATTTCTAAATGACTCCCGGAGGTTCTTCTACGGGAACCTGTTGACACAGTTGTTGCTGCAGCAGGAGGTGCCGATTTATGAGGGAGTTGATGAGATTGTGTCAGCTCCGACCGAATTGCTAGATGTCTTGGCGATACTATCGGAGAATAGTCCAAAATTGAGCATGGAGGCCAAGCAAGAATGGGATAAAAACCTGCAGCGTCACATGTATTGTATGATGAGCCTACTTTTGAAAAAGGTGGGGGTGACAAAGGCAGAAAAACATAAGCTGAACCAGGATTATCCACTATTGGGGTCGACCAAGAAGCTTTTGGGATTGTCACTGGGTAGCCCTCTAAACTCTTCTGAGGATAGGAACACTATTCCACCATCTCCTAATAGGGGCGAGGCTGTTGAGGAGGTATATGGGCCTTTAGCCGTTGTGAGCGCCGCGAAGGATAGCACAGCGCAGTCGCGTAGATTGGTAGATGAGGACTTAGATGGAGAGGGCTCTGACTCCGACCCGAATAAGTCCGCTTAGCCAGGGAGTTCCTTCTATCCACCCCCATGTTTTAGATTTTTGCGTATGTGCATTGGGGACACTGCACTTTTTACGTGTGGGGTGGGAAATTTCCTTTGATGCGTATTAGTAGTATGTTAGTACCTAGTAGTAATGTATTTTTATTTTTTATTTTTATAACTTCTTGATTTTAATTGCGTAGTGAATAGAAGTAGTAATGTAGTATTGTAGAATTAGTTTGGTAGTTTAATTAAAAAAAGAAGAAGAAGGGAAGTTTGAACTTTTTCCGATGATGGATCTCTTGGACAGAGTTCTTGAGGGATTAAGGTCCAATAAAAGAAATTCAAAAATATTTTTATTCTTATTTTTATTAGTTAATCGTAGTAGATAGTAATCCCTCTTGGTTTTTCTTTTGGTATCGGTTCTTTTTCAAGGGATGTAACTTGAACTGGGTGATTTTTATTTGTAGGAAATTGAGGAAAGAAAACTTGGGTGCTCTTATGTGCCTTTTGACCTGTTTGATGCTAGCATAGTTAGGCTGGGAGCATGCAAATTACCTTCCTAGCATGTTTTAATGAAAATTGATGTCGTGAAAGATTGAATAGCTTATCTGTAATGCTTTCTCTCAGTTACTTGACTCATTGTTCATGTAGTGCTTTATTACTTAATACTTCTTGACTTTGTGATTACTTGCTTAAAATTGAGAGTTAGGATGAAACCGTCCCGATTGGGGTCATGTGCATTGTGTGATGTAAGGTTTTGATCATATTCTGTGCTATCCCGTGTTTGTCTAGAACTTGCTCCGTGTGTTAGTCGAAGCGAAATAAGTAAGTTTTGTGAGTCTAGGAGATGATGTAGGCATTTCTTTGATTGTCCATTGAGCTATTATGCCACCATAAATAAAATTATTCTTAGATAGCCCATTTGAGCCTATAGGCGTTTTCTTTGGCACCCATATTACAAGACGATTCCTATTTTATTCTTAATTAAATCTTTTCGAACCTTTACTTCCGAAAGTACTTAAGTCGCTAGAGGAGTAAGGTGGGAGTTGGGGTAGCTTTTGAGTAGAACCATAGAAAATCCACAAAGGTGCAAGTATGTTTTGGAAGATCATTAGCCGGGAAACCTAAATATATGGAGAGTGTTGAAAAAAAAAGGAAAATACAAAAAGGAAAAAAATAAGTATATAAAAAATACACCTCCTATTCATCGTGATCCGGGCTAGTGAGTATATAGATATGCTTAAACAAGAAGGGCCAAGTTGTATATGGTTTCGTGGCATTACTTGAATTGGTCATAAAGAGTGTGTATTTGAAAGTTAAGTGTAGTGCATTAAAGTGCTTAGGTGGGTTAGTCACTATACCCAAAATATATCCTACCCGTCCCGTAACCTACATTACAACCAGTAAAGACCTAATTGATCTTAGACTGTGCGAGCTTAGATTAGTGGAGATATACACTATGGGAAAGCCTATGATACTATCACGACCCGAAATTCCTACATTCGGGACCGTGATGGCTCCTAACATTTCACTTGCCAGGCAAACAAATATTAGAATAATATTAGACATTTTTAAATAATTTTAAATTACTTAATAACAAAGAAACAAATGCGAAAATAAAGTGTGAAATAAAGTGAATATTCCATAATAATAGCAATATCTAAATACCATCCTAGAACTGGTGCCACAAGTGCACGAGCTACTAGAATAACACAAATAAAGGTTTGAATGAAAATGAAGTTGTCTGAAAGAAATACACTGCTACCATAAAGTGGAAGGGGACTTCAGAACTACAAACGCCATACGGTTATACCTCAAGTCTCCTGCGAATAGCTGAATCAAAGAAAATCTACTGTACGTCACTGGGACCAACTCTGGTATCTGCACGAGAAGTGCAGAGTGTAGTATGAGTACAACCGATCCCATGTACCCAGTAAGTGCTGAACCTAACCTCGACGAAGTAGTGACGAAGCTAAGGCGGGTCACTTATATTAACCTCTACGCAATAATAATAATAATAACAACAACAATATAAATAAAACAGGTAACTCATTTCAACAGTTGAAGCCAACTCGGCAGTCATAACCAATTATTATTTCAATCAATTTTCGTTGCGGCGTGCAACCCGATCCCACAATATATTCATATTCAATTTCATAGCGACGTACAACCCGATCCCACAATATATTTATTTTATATTTAATTCCGTTGCGGCGTGCAACCCGATCATCAATATATCTTTTCAATCAATTCTGTTGCGGTACGCAACCCGCTCCTCCAATATAATCATTTCAATCAGTTCTGTTGCGGCGTGCAACCCACTCCTCCAATATGTTCACTTTCCTTTCTGTTGCGGCGTGCAACCCGTTTCTCAAATAATATAATTTACCAATTCTTATAAAAGAAATTACTCCAATAAATGCAACAACTAATATGAAATTATAAGACAACAAGCATACGATTATTATGATTTATTTAGAAATAAGTGATGACAAGTAGCAATTAATTGTGAAAATTAAGGAGGAAATAAGCAAATTTAATAATTAGTATGCTAAATGTCAAGTAGCAATTAAGTCATATAATTCAAATAAACATGTAGCAGTTATAGCATGGATTCAAGGCACAATATTGAGCAAGGAATATGAGACAAACAATTAATATAATAATTAATTCATGATTTAAAATAATTTATGATTTTCAAATAATTAGGCAACCAATTATTTTGACGATGTATAGACACTCGTCACCTCGCCTATACGCCGTTCACATGAATTTCACTTAACAAATAATTCAAGAGTTCTATTCTCTCAAGTCAAGGTTAACCACGACACTTACCTCGCTTCGCAACTAATTTCAAGATTCCAATAAACCTCCGCCTCGCGAATTCGTATCCAAAAGCTTCAAATCTAGTCACAAACAATTCAATATACTCAACACGAATCGTAGGATTTAATTCTATATGAAGTTATTAATTTTTCGGATTAAAATACAAAATTCATTTTAAAAATCGACATTGGGACCCACATCTTGAATCCTAAAAAAACTCACGAAATACGAACACCTGTTCCAATACGAGTTCAACCATACAAAAATTATCGAATTCCGACATTGGATTGACCTTCAAATCTTCATTTTACCTTTTTGGAGGATTTTATAAAAATCTGATTTTTCTTCCATAAATTCACGGATTCATGATGTAAATCAGTATGGAATCATGAAATATAATCAATATAGGATAAGGAACACTTACCCCAATAATTTTCCGTGAAAATCGCCTAAATCCGAGACTCAAAACTCAAAAATGAGTAAAACTGGCAAAACTCCCCGTTTTATGGGGGTTTTATGTCCGTGGTGCCACAGGTGGTGTGGGGCGCTGCCTGTGGTGCCGTTTCCAGAACTTCAGAGGTCCCAGCGCCAGGGATAGTGCCCCACGCTACCCTGTACGCTGACGACGATGGAAAAGTTTTCGATACGAAAATGGGCATAACTCTCTTAGACGATGTCCGAATTCAACGATTCTTTTTGTTATGGATTCGAAATTTTGATACGGATCTAATGCTTCAATAAAAACTGAATTGGGATCAAAATTTCTTAATGTGATACCACTTATTCTTGAAGAAACGACGTCGAAACATTCTAGAATATCCAGATTAAATTTTATTAACCATGCGAAATTCACCCGAGGCCCACGGGACCTCAACCAAATATTCCAACAAGTCCCGTAACATAATACGGACTTACTCGGGGCCTCACATCACATCAAATAATGTCAAAATTATAATTCACTCCTCGATTCGGACTTATAAGTTTCAAACTTTTCACATTACAAAACCTTTGCCGAAACGTATTAAATGAATCCAGAATGATTTCAAATTTGGCGCACAAGTCATAAATGACATAACAGAGCTATTCCAACTCTCGGAATCTCAATCCAAGTCCGATATCAATAAAGTCAAATTCACTGTCAAACTTTGGAAAGTTTTAGCCTTTAGATTTCTAGTTTCCGTTAAATAGCGATAATTCGAGGTAGGGACCTCCGAATTCGATTTCGGGCATACGCCCCAGTCCCAAATTATGATACGAACCTACCGAAACTGTGAAAATACTGATCCTGGTCCGTTTTCTCAAAATATTGACCGAAGTCACCTCGAATGAGTTTTGAAGCTCCATTTTACATTTTAATCATTTTTCCAAAGAAAAACTTTCCAGAAAAATTTACGGACTGCGCCCGCAAGTCGAGGGTTGCTGAAGGGTGCTATTCGAGGTCTCAGAATATAAAAATGAATGTTTAAAATTAAAGACAAAATTTTGGGTCATCACATTCTCCACCTCTAAAATAAACATTCATCCTCGAATGGAATTAGAAAATTACCTGAGCTGGTGAAAGGGGTGGATATCTACTCTGCATGTCCGACTCGGACTCCCAGTTAGCTGCCTCAATCAACTTAACTTTCCAATGCACTCGAACTGAAGGATAACTCTTAGACCTAAACTGTCTAACCTACAGTGCTAGAATAGCTACTGGCTCCTCCTCATAAGTCAAATCTTTGTCCAATTGGACTGAGCTGAAATCTAATACATGAGACGGATCACCTTGGTATTTTCGGAGCATGGATACATGGAACACCAGATGAACTGATGATAAACTAGGTGGTAGTGCAAGCCTGTAGGATATTTCAACCACCCTTCCAAGAATTTCAAAGTGCCTGATATACCTAGGGCTCAACTTTCCCTTCTTTCCGAATCTCATTACACCTTTCATATGTGAAACCCAGAGAAATACTCTTTCTCCTTCCATGAATGCAACGTCACGAACTTTATGATCAACATAACTCTTTTTCCTAGACTGAGCTGTGCGAAGTCGACACTGAATAACCTTGACCTTATCCAAGGCATCTTGTACCAAATCAGTACCCAACAACCGAGCCTCTCCCGGTTCAAACCAGCCAACTGGTGAACAACATCGCCTCCCGTATAATGCTTTATACGGAGCCATCTGAATGATCGACTGGTAGCTATTATTATAGGAAAACTCCGCTCGTGGCAAGAACTGATCCCAAGAATTTCCAAAGTCTATAACACAAGTGAGAAGTATATCTTCCAATATCTGAATAGTGCGCTCTGACTTTCCGTCTGTCTATGGATGAAATGTTGTACTCAACTCAACCCGTGTGCCTAACTCATACTATACAGCCCTCCAAAAGTGCAAGGTGAACTGCGTACCTCAATCAGAAATGATAGATACGGGCACACCGTAAAGGCGGACAATCTCACGGATGTAAATCTCCGCTAACCGCTCTAAAGAATAGGTATCTGTTACTGGAATGAAATATGCTAACTTGGTCAACCTGTCCATAATGACCCATACTGCATCGAACTTCCTCTGAGTCCGTGGAAGCCCAACAACAAAATCCATAGTGATACGCTCCCACTTCCACTTAGGAATTTCTAACTTCTGAAGCAGACCACCAAGTCTCTGAGGCTCGTACTTGACTTGCTGATAATTTAAACACCGAGCTACATATGTAACTATATCCTTCTTCATTCTCCTCCACCAATAGTGTTGCCGCAAATCTTGATACATTTTGGCGGCGCCCGGATGAATTGAATACCGAGAGCTGTGGGCCTCTTCAAGAATTCATTCACGAAGCCCATCCATATTAGGTACACATATACGACCCTGCATCTGCAAAACTCCATCATCTCCCACAACCACTTACTTGGCACCATCGTGCCGCACTGTATCCTTAAGGACAAGTAAATGGGGATCATCATATTGTCGCTCTCTAATGCGCTCATACAAGGAAGACCTAGTGACTGTGCAATCTAGAATCCGATTGGACTCTGAAACATCTATCCTCACGAGATGATTGTCCAAAGTCTGAACATCTGCAGGTAACGACCTCTCACCAACAGAAATATATGCAAGGCTGCCCATACTCACAACCTTTCTACTCAAAGCATCTGCCACCACCTTGGCCTTTCCGGGGTGATACAAAATGGTGATATCATAGTCTTTTAACAGCTCCAACCATCTTCTCTACCTCAGATTGAGGTCTTTTTGTTTGAACAGGTATTGTGGACTACGATGATCAGTGAATACCTCACACGAGACACTGTAAAGGTAATGCCTCCAAATCTTCAGCGCATGAACAATGGTTGCCAATTCTATGTCATGAACATGATAATTCTTCTCGTGAACTTTCAACTGCCACGATGCATATGCAATCACCCTGCCATCTTGCATCAGTACTGCACCAAGCCCAATGCGAGATGCATCACAATACACCGTATAAGATCCTGAACTTGTGGGTAATACCAACACTGGCGCCATAGTCAAAGAAATCTTGAGCTTCTGAAAGCTCAACTCACATTCGTCTGACCATCTGAGTAGGGCATCCTTCTGGTTCAATTTGGTCATTAGGGATGCAATGGATGGAAACCCCTCTACGAGCCGGCGGTAGTAACCTGCTAACCTCAGGAAACTCTGGATCTCTGTAGCTGACGTAAGTCTACACCAATTCTGAACTGACTCAATCTTCTTAGGATCCACTTTTATGCCTTCTACCGATACAAGATGCCCCAAAAACTCAACTGAGTCTAACCAAAATTCACATTTTGAAAATTTGGCATATACATGATTATTTTTCAAAGTATGAAGCACAATCCGAAGATGTTGCTCATACTTCTATCGACTGCTGAAGTAAATCAAGATATCATCAATGAATACAACCATAAAAGAATCCAAATAGGGCTTGAATACCCGGTTCATCAAATCCATAAATGTTGCTGGGGCATTTGTCAGCCCAAATGACATCACTAGGAATTCATAATGCCCATATCGAGTCCGAAAAGCTGTCTTAGGGACATCGAATGCCCTAATCTTCAACTAATGGTAACCAGACCTCAAATAAATCTTTCAAAACACCTTGGCACCCTGAAGCTGATCGAATAAGTCATCAATTCTTTGAAATGGATACTTGTTCTTGATAGTAGCCTTGTTCAACTGCCGATAATCTATACACAATCGCATTGAACCATCTTTCTTATTTACAAATAACATTGGTGTACCCTAGGGCGAGACACTAGGTCTAATGAATCCCTGATCAATCAAGTCTTGTAACTGTTCCTTCAATTCTTTCAACTCCGGTGGGGCCATACGGTATGGTGGAATAAAAATAGGCTGGGTGCCCGGAGCCAAATCAATACAGAAGTCATTATCTCTATCGGGTGGCATCCCCGACAAATCTGCAGGAAATACATATGGAAACTCACGGACAACTGGGACTGAATCCATAGAAGGAACATCCGCACTGAGATCGCTAATATAAGACAAATAAGCTAGACACCTCTTCTCGACCATACGACGAGCTTTCATATAAAAGATAACCTTGCTGGTGGAATGGACAGGAGTCCCTTTCCACTCTGTTCGAGGTAACCCCGGCATGGCTGAGTTCACCGTTTTGGCGTGACAGTCCAATATAGCATGATAAGGTGACAGCCAATCCATTCCCAAGATAACATCAAAATCTACCATATCAAGAAGTAGAAGATCTACGCTAGTCTCAAGACTCCCAATAGTAACTACACACGAATAATAGACACGATCTACCACAACAAAATCTCCCACCGGTGTGGACACACACAGAGGCACTCAGAGAATCACGAGGCACAACCAAATATGAAGCAAAATAGGAGGACAAATAGGAATAAGTAGATCCCGCATCAAATAGAACTAAAACATCTCTATGGAAAACTGGAATAATACTTGTGATCAAGGCGTCAGATGACTCAACCTCAGACCTAGCTGGGAAAGCATAAAATCGGGGTTGGGCCCCACCACTCTGAACTATATCTCTGGGACAACCTCTAATTAGCTGGCCTCCACCTCTAACAGCCTGACCTCCACCTCTAACGGTCTGACCTCCACCTCTAACTACCTGACCCCTGCCATAAGTACCCATGCCTCAAGATGAGGCGCCTATGAAATTACTGAAATGACGGGGCCTCTTATCTGACACTGGCCCTCTCTCCTGAGCACAAACTAACTCGATCCACCTAGCAATATTCATGGTCGTCTGGAAGGAAATATCACTCCCTCACTCCTTGGCCATTTGAAGCCTGATAGTATAAGTGAGTCCATCAATGAATCTCCTCACCCTCTCCTTTTCAGTAGGAAGAAACATGATGGCATGACATGCTAAGTCCATAAATCGAGTCTCATACTGGGCGAAGGTCATGCTACGCTGCTAAAGGCGCTTGAATACCCTGCGGTACTCCTCTCTCAGAGTAATAGGAACAAAATTCTCTAGAAATAGCTGTGAGAACTGCTCCCAGGTAAGTGCAGGCGAACCAACTGGTCTAGTAAATACATAATCTCTCCACCACCTCTTGTCGGAGCCAGTCATCTGAAACACAACAAAATTGACCCTGTTCCTTTCAACTATTCTCATGTTTCGCAGCACCTCATAGCAGCGGTCAAGATAATCTTGTGGGTACTCAAAAGGTGCACCACTAAAGTGAACTGGAAAGAGCTTAGCAAACATTTCCAATCTGAATAAAGCCTCAAAAGATATGGCGGGCCTATCACCGACATGTGCCACAAAAATCAGCTACCCTACCCCAACTGGCGGGGCTGCTGGAGCCCGATACTAGGGAGCTATCTGCTCCGGAGTGGGAGTAGTAGGAGTTTGTGCTCCTCCCCCAGCCTATGAGGCGGTTGGTGCCACTGGAAATGTACCATTCTGGGTCACACCTTCCATTAGGCTCGCCAGAAGGACTAGAGCGTCCTGAAGTACTGGAGTAGCTTTGAATCCCTTCGGGATTTGAACTGGTCCAACAGGTACAGTCTAAACTGGAACGTCCTCTTCGAAATCCACCCGAGGCTCCACAATATGTGTTACTGCTCGAGATCGAGGCTGGACTCTGCTGTCACTGGGTGATCCGTCTCTTGTCCGGCTATAGACGCAGTGCGTGTTCTTGCCATCTCCGAGAGGACAAGAATAGAAGAGTTCAATCGTCAATGATAGAATAAAATCGCACGACAGAGTAGAATAGAAGTGAAATTGTTCCTAAACTCCATAGCCTCTGGAAGATAAGTATAGATGTATCTGTACTGATCCTTCAGACTCTACTAAGCTGGCTCGTGACTCGTGAGACCTATGTAACCTAATGCTCTGATACCAACTTGTCACGACCCGAAATTTTCACCTTCCGGACCGTGATAGCGCCTAACATTTCACTTGCTAGGCAAGCCAATGTTAGAATAATATTAGCCATTTTTAAAAAATTTTAAATTACTTAATAACAAATAAAAAAATGCGGAAATAAAGTGTGAAATAGAGTGAATAATCCATAATAATAGCGATGTCTAAATACCATCCCAGAACTTGTGTCACAAGTGCACTAGCTACTAGAATAATGCAAATAAGGGTTTGAATGAAAATGAAGTTATCTGAAAGAAATACACAGCTACCATAAAGTGGAAGGGGACTTCAGAACTGCGAACGCCATACAGTTATAGCTCAAGTCTCATGCGAATAGCTGAATTCGAGCAAATCTACTGTATGCCAGTGGGACCAACTCCGGTATTTGCACGAGAGGTGCAGAGTGTAGTATGAGTACAACCGACCCCATGTACCCAATAAGTGCCGAACCTAACCTCGACGAAGTAGTGACGAGGCTAAGCAGGCCACTTACATTAACCTGTATGCAATCATAATAATACTAACAACAATAGTAGAAATAAAACAGGTAACTCATTTCAACAGTTGAAGCCAAGTCGACAGCCAAAACCAATTATTATTTCAATCAATTTCCGTTGCGGCTTGCAACACGATCCCACAATCTATTCATATTCAATTCCGTTACGGCGTGCAACCCGATCGCACAATTTATTCATTCTTCATTTAATTCTGTTGCGGCGTGCAACCCGATCCTTAATATATCTTTTTAGTCAATTCTGTTGCGGCGCACAACCCGCTCCTCCAATATATTCATTTTAATCAGTTCTGTTGCGGCGTGCAACCTGCTCCTCAAATATATTCACTTTCATTTCTGTTGCGGCGTGCAACCCGCTCCTCCAATATATTCACTTTTATTTCTATTGCGGCATGCAACTCGCTCCTCAAATAATATAATTTATCAATTCTTATAAAAGAAATTACTCCAATAAATGTAACAATTAATATGAAATTATAAGTCAACAAACATACAATAATTATGATTTATTTAGAAATAAGTGATGAGAAGTAGTAATTAATTATGGAAATTAAGGAGAAAATAGGCAAATTTAATAATTAGTATGTTAAATTTCAAGTAGAAATAAAGTCACATAAATCAAATAAGCATGTAGCAGTTATAACATGGATTCAGGGCATAATATTGAGGAAGGAAAATGAGAGAAACAATTAATATAACAATTAATTCATGATTTAAAATAATTTATGATTTTCAAATAATTAGGCAACCAATTAATTTGACGACGTATAGACACTCGTCACCTCACCTATACGTCGTACAAGTGAATTTCACTTAACAAATAATTCAAGGATTCTATTCCCTCAAGTCAAGGTTAACCACGACACTTACTTTGCTTTGCTACCCATTTCAAGATTCTAATAAACCTCTGCCTCACGAATTCGTGTCCGAAAGCTTCAAATCTAGTCACAAACAATTCAATATACTCAACACGAATCGTAGGAATTAATTTCATATGAATTTACTAATTTTCTGTATTAAAATATGAAATTCATTTTAAAAATCTATAGTATGACCCACATATTGAATTCCAAAAAAACTCACGAAATCCGAAAACCCGTTCCGATACGAGTTCAACCATACAAAAATTATCGAATTCCGACATCGGATTGACCTTCAAATCTTCATTTTATATTTTTGGAAGGTTTTTTAAAAATCTGATTTTTCTTTCACAAATTCACGGATTCATGATGTAAATGAGTATGGAATCATGAAATGTAATCAATATAGAATAAGGAATACTTACCCCAATATTTTCCCATAAAAAGCGCCCAAATATCGCCTAAATCCGAGACTCAAAATTTAAAAATGAGTAAAACTGGCAAAACTCCCCGTTTTATGGGGGTTTTATGTCTGTGGCACCACAGGTGGCATGGGGCGCTGCCTGTGGTGCCGTTTCCAGAACTTCAAATGTCCCGGCGCCAGTGATAGCGCCCCACGCTATCCTGGACGTTGACGGAAAATATTCTCTGACACGGAAATGGGCATAACTCTCTTAGACGATGTCCGAATTCAATGATTCTTTTTGTTATCTCTCCGAAATTTCAATACGGATATAATGCTTCAATAAAAACCGAATTTGGAGATCATTTACTTAATGTGATACCACTTATTCTTGAAAAAATGGCGTCGAAACATTCTAGAATATCCAAATTAAATTTCGTTAACCATCCGAAATCCACCCGAGGCCCTCGAGACCTCAACCAAATATTCCAACAAGTCCTGTAACATAATACAGATTTAGACGGGGCCTCAAAGCACGTCAAATAATGTCAAAATTATAATTCACTCCTCGATTCAGACTTATGAGTTTCAAACTTTTCACATTACAAAACTCGTGTCGAAATGTATTAAATGAATCTGGAATGATTTCAAATTTGACGCACAAGTCATAAATGACATAGCAGAGCTATTCCAACTCTTAGAATCTCAATCCGAGTTCAATATCGATTAAGTCAAATTCATGGTTAAATTTTGGAAATCTTTACCCTTTAGATTTCTAGTTTCCGTTTAATGGCGATAATTCGAGTTAGGGACCTNTCCCGGCGCCAGTGATAGCGCCCCACGCTATCCTGGACGTTGACGGAAAATATTCTCTGACACGGAAATGGGCATAACTCTCTTAGACGATGTCCGAATTCAATGATTCTTTTTGTTATCTCTCCGAAATTTCAATACGGATATAATGCTTCAATAAAAACCGAATTTGGAGATCATTTACTTAATGTGATACCACTTATTCTTGAAAAAATGGCGTCGAAACATTCTAGAATATCCAAATTAAATTTCGTTAACCATCCGAAATCCACCCGAGGCCCTCGAGACCTCAACCAAATATTCCAACAAGTCCT
>AWOL01S0061115.1:1681-24727 GCA_000715115.1 Nicotiana otophora
AATACGAACATCCATTCACTCACGAGTCCAACCATACAAGAATTTCTCAAATCCGACCTCAAATCGCCTTCCAAATCTCAAAAACTTAGTCTAGGAAGTTCCTACCATATTTACCCAATTTCCAACTCAAATCCTTAATTAAAGAGTGAAATCAACTATAGATTAATGAGATATAACCATAAAAGACTTAAGAATCATTACCCAAAAGCTTCCTATGAAAATCCCTCAAGAATGCGCCTCAATCCGAGCTCTCTAGGTCCAACAATGGAGAATGAAATCAAACCCCCCGCATTTAGCCCATTTCTGCTCAGCGATTTCGCACCTGCGGGCCAAGAATCGCACCTGCATCACCGCACTTGTAGACTTCCTATTGCATGTGCGGATTCCACTTAAAAACTCAGCGTCCACTTCTGCGATCAAAAAGGTCGCACCTGCGTGTGCGCACCTGTGGACCCATATCCGCTTCTACGGTCTTATTCTGCTCCTACGGGTCATTGAGCACTTCTGCGGGCATCGCAGATGCGAAACCTCCTTCGCACTCATGATCCCAGGAAGCTCCTCTCCTCTCCACTTCTACACTTGCCTCTCGGCACTTGCGATCCCGCACCTGCGATTTCCCCACCGCAGGTGCGCAAATACCAGAAACTAGAAGTTTCAGCCATTTGCATAAGTCAGAATTCAATCCGTAAAGCATCTGAAACATATCCGAGGCCACTGGGACCTCAACTAAATATACCCACAAGTCCTAAAATACCGTACGAAATTAGTCGAGCCCTCAAATCACATCAAACAATGCTACAAACACGAATCAACCTCTGATTCAAACTTAATGAACTTGAAACTTCCAATTTCTATAACCGATGCCGAGACCTGCCAAACCACGTCCGATTGACCTCAAATTTTGCACAAAAGTCATAATTGACATTACGGACCTACTCAAACTTTCAGAATCGGAATCCAACCCCGATATCAAAAAGTCCACTTCCGGTCAAAATCTCCAAAAATTCGACTTTTACCATTTCAAGCCTAAATCAGCTACAGACCTCAAATTCACAGTCCAGACATGCTCCTAAGTCCAAAATCACCCAACGGAGTTAACAGAATCGATGGAACTCCATTTCGGAGTCGTCTTCATACAGTTCCAATTGTAGTCAAAATTCTAAGGCTTAAGCTTTCGTTTAGGGACTAAGTGTCCCAAAACACCCCAAAAACCAAAACAAAACCTCCCGGTAAGTCACATAAGCTGAAACAGATATGGGGAAAGTGATAAATAGGTGATCGGGGCTATAACTCTCAAAACGACCGGTCTTGTCATTACATTATCATTTAGATGCTCATGTAATCTTGACACCGGGTTTTGGGAGTGTATTTATGTCAGTATCTGTGGGATTTTCTATTAAATTCAAACATTATGTTTTCAAAATTAAAAGAAGATAATGTTGTATTGAGGTTATTGAATTTTCTAGTATTAAGATAGGCGCCATCACGAAAGGTGTGATTTTAGGTCGTGACAAGCACCCGCAGTGGAGCCTTAGATTGATCATGAGGAGGAGATCCTAGGTCAGACTACATCAGTAAGACCTGCTCAGGTCCCGAAGGGAGTTATAGCTACTCCCGTACTTCAGGATGCTCTAGTCCGTTTAGTGGGCCTTATGGAGAGTGTGGCCCAAACTGATGCATTTTCGGTGGCACCAGCCGTCTCTCAAGATGGGGGAGGAGAACAGACTACCCACTACTCACACTCCGGAGCAGATGGCTCCTATATGTCAGAATCTAGCAGTCTAGCCAGTTGTGGTAGTTTAGCCTGTAATTGATGCACAAACCGGTGAGAGGCCTGCGATGTCTCCTGAGGGATTGATGAGATTGGATATGTTGACAAAGCTCTTCCCTATTCACTTCAGTGGTGCACCTTATGAGAACCCACATGATTACTTGTCCCATTGCAATGAGGTTTTTTACAAGCGCAAAACACACCACGAAATTGATGCTCACTAGTCAAAGATAGTATAGGTCAATTAGCGTCTCCGCAGGGATTAGATTTAAATAATGTTCAAGTAATTTCTAGCTTAATGATATTCAGAATGATTAACACTTTGGTTGGGATGACTTATAACTAAAATTAACTATGAAAACTAAACAGGTAACAATTTATTACAAAAAAACAAGAGTTGAGCAACACTGAATTAACCAATGGGAGAAATAAGGGTCATGATAGGCTATGTGAAAAATAGCTAATTGGGATCTAACTCTAGTTCAATTCACTCTAATGTTCTAATGATTTTCACGAATTCACTCGATGATTAGTTCAAACATGTATCCAAAACTACTCTCTTGATTAAATCTTAACTCTACGAGGTGCACTAATATAAGCACTATGAGAATACGCAATCATACGTTAATGGATTAGTTTTCAGGAAAACGTCTCTCGAATATTCTCCTAACTTGATTGAATCAACAATTCAACAAGATCTTTAGGTTAGTTAAGATGATCACTTAATTAACCAAACAAAATAATGCAAAATAATCACTAAAATATTCCTCTTTTGATTAAATAAACTGGTAAATAAAGTACAAATAATTCAAACCTCCATAAATGAATTCAAGCAAAGAACTAAGGTTAAAATCTTCAAATATCAACCAAAATACTATATCCGTCAAACCCTAAGGGAAACTACGCCATAATCATGGAGGAAGTCATCAAAAATATAATTAAAGAGTAAGAAAATATCAATCTAACGTTACAATCCAAACTCCAATGCTCTCCAAAAGCTTCCAAGGTCAAAAGTCCTCTAAAACTCGTGTTTTTGATGTATTTCTACCATATGGGAACGAGCTCGGATGAAACTACCTTTTCCAAGCCGAAGTGGGATAATTGGACCGTAATAATACATTGGTGTGCGCGCCATGCACCGCATCAATGAGGATTCTGAGAGAGTTGATTTTTTCACTTTGCGAGAATTTTGCACTAGCGCCTCACGCCTCACAGCGCGATAGTGTAACTTTCTTAGAGTAATTTATGTTCTTCTACTTTTTGACATCCAGACTTGGTCTCGACCACCAAACTCGATCCTGATTTAATTCCTTTGGCTTTTACTCAGATTTCAAAGCTCCAAATTGTTTGTTTTAGCTCAAAATTATATTTTTAACTCGGAATCACTTTTTGCAAGGCATAAAAAATGTAATAAGTACAATTCACTATCATTTAAGATCAAACACACGTAAAATGCAATAATTAGAGTGCAAGATATGGCTAAAATATGGGTTTCTAGCATAATATCAATACCCCACACTTAAATAATTGCTCGTCCTCTAGCAATCAAACGGCACTTCACGTAGGGACGACCTTTTCATCAAACAACTTCCCTAACACATCATGTCAATAATATTTAAAGCAGACTAAGTACCCTATCATAACATCATAGCCTCAAAGCTCGACTCAAAAGCACCACACATTTTTCACAACCTGCTCACTTACTCTAACAATGAGGTCAACGTCATTACCTTTCCTTCCCAAATCATGTGCCCTCACAGCAAGAAAATAGAGAGTAGTTCCACACAAAATAAAATTCAAGAACAAATAGGAACTGAAGATACACAGAATTTACTCACTCTCAAAATCAAAATTCATATGCCACAGAAAACGTACCATAGGCTTGCACGTAGTGTACTACTCTGCTAATGTAACGACCCAGCTGGTCGTTTTTCTTACTAGATCCATGTTCCCCTAATTAAGACTCCCCATATGTGTTTTTACTACTTTATGACTTGCGGGGATGGTTAGTTCGGGTTTATAAGGGCTCAGGTTGAAATTGGAATACTTAGTTCATTAATAGTGGCTTATAATGGTTAAGTTTGACTTGAGTCAACATTTTGAGTAAGCAACCTCGGAACAGGGATTTGACAGTCTAATAGGTTCGTATGATGATTTTGGACTTGGGCATATAATCGGATTGGGTTTTGGATGACCTGGAGCATTTCGGGACTTAATATTGAAAGTTAGCGCATTGAAGGTTTTCAAGTTCTTTAATATGGTTTGAAGTAGGTTTTGGTGTTCTCGAGGTCCGTTTGGGATTTCGAGCCTGGGAATAGTTTTGTGTAGTGATTTTCAACTTGCACGAAAAATTTGGTGTCATTCCTAGTAGTTTAAGTATGAATCGGCATGTTCGGAGTAAGTTGGAAGAACTTGAAGTTCATAAGGTTATTCGATTTAGTTTGGGGTGCGATCTTTAGTTTTGATGTTGTTTTATGCATTTCAAGGGTTCAAGCGAGATCGTTTCATGTTTACGAACTTGTTGGTATGTTTGGCCAGGGTCCCAGGTGCTATTCAGATAATGTACGGAACATGTTTGAAAATGGAAGAAGGGCTGAAGCAGCATCAATTCTGGTGCGTTCGCACCTGCGAGAAAGTAGTCGTAGGTGCGAGCCAACTAGCATAGGAGAGGAAGGGAGTGGACTGGCAGGTCTCCGCAGAACCGGACAAGCTTCTTCCGCAATAGAGAGATCACATATGCGGAGGGGGGCAGCATGGCATGGTCGCAGGTGCGTGAGGCAAGACTCACAAGCGGGCTAGCAGATGCAAAGTTTATCTTTAGGTGCGACCAAGGCTGGGGCGTGCATGTTCCACAGAAGCGGACAATTGCCTGCAGAAGCGGCGAAGCTACCGCAGGTGCGAAAGTCGTTGGGGCAGTAAGGTGCATTTATATCGGGACATAGGCCCATTTTCTTCATTTCTCTCATTTGTTGGTCGAATTTAGAGCTCTTTGAAGAGGGATTTTCACCTAGCACTTTGAAGTAAGTAATTTCTGTACAATATGAGTTTAAATCATATATTTTGGGTACATTATAACATGTAAATTGTAGAAATTATGGGTTAGTTGAAAAACTTTAATTTTGATAAAAATAGGATTAAACCATAAAAAATGATTATGAAATTGGGTAGAAATTAAATATTTGAGTTCATGAGATTATGGGTAACATTTATCTTCGACAATTTTGGGAATCCGGGCACGTGGGACAGGGATGAATTTTAAAAATCTTCCATTTTGGGTAGGGTAATTACACTAATAGCTAAATTATGAACTTGTGAGTGTATATTGATTAATTTATATAATATTTTGCTAAATTCGGATTGTTCGGCACCAAGTTGATGCTTAAAAGGGAATTTGTGGGCCAGAAAGTGAGCCTTGGGAGGAGGTAAGTCTCTTGCCTAATCTTGTAAGAGGGAATTTACCCCATAGGTATTTTAAATTACTATTTGCTTAATATTGTGGGGGCTACGTGCGCACAAGGTGAGGAGAGTCCGTGCGTAGCTACAAATCATGCTTAACTCCGGGTAGTTTTAGGACCCAATCATGAAATACTTGTATTGTTTGCACTCTACTTGTTAATTTAAGTGCTTAAATTATATTGAAACCTGATAAGGGATTCGTAAAGACAGAAATTGTGCTTCCTTGTGTATTAGTCTTGTGATAGCTTTTAAATTGGGTATTCGTAGAGTATTCTCTCTTGTTGTAGAGCGGGCCGAACTCCCTGACAGTATAATATATGCATTAATGGTTCGTGTCGTTCGACCTTCGGCAGTGTACACATTATTCTGGATCGGGTCGTACGACCTCGGCATAAATCTTGCATGATAATGCTCGAAGCCCGATTACACTTGTTATTATACTTATGACTTGAGAGGCTATAATTTATTTATTAGCCCAAAATTTGTTGGAGGTAGTACGTGTCGGTTGGAGATTTTTAAATTGACTATCAGTTATAGAATAAATTATTCACTGCTTGCTATTATGATATTATTATTATTCACGTCTTCCACGCCTATTTAGAATTTCTGTATTTTATTTGTTGCCCCATAGTAAGTGTCGATGTCGACCCCTCGTCACTACTTCTTCGAGGTTAGTATGGATACTTACTGGGTACATGTTGTTTATGTACTAACACTACACTTCTGCGCTAATCGTGCAGGATCTGAGGCATGTGCATCTATCATTCAATCAGGCGCGCACCCCGTTACCCTGAGGCATAGTGGTGAGCTACTCTTTTAGTCTGTTCTGTAGCAACCTGAGTCTCACTTTTGTATTTACTTTCTGTCTATCTTATTTCAGAAAATAGTATAGGTGATTTATATATTCTACTAGTTGCTCATACATTTGTGACACAGGGTCTTGGGAACATGATAGTAGACACTTTATCATTTTGAGTATTTATTTTACCGAATTTCCTCTTTCATTAATTTACGCTTTACTTTACTAAAATTTTCCACTTCTTATCTACTGAATAAATAAAAATAAACTACTTTTAAATTATTAAAATGAATAAATACATATCTAGTTCACCATTGGCTTGCCTAGTGGCAACGTTGAGCATCATCATGGCCTATAGGGGAAATTGGGTCGTAACAACATGGTATCAGAGCACTAGGTTCAAGTAGGTATCACAAGTCATGCACATGCCTAATAGAGTCTTGCAGATCGGTGCGGAGACGTCTGTACTTATCTTCGAGAGGCTATAGGGTTTTAGGAAACTACTCTTTCTTCATCTCCTATCGTGCAGCTGATGTTGTGTTACGTATCTTTCTCTTATTCTCTCATAGATGGTGAGAACGCGCGTGGTAGATGTACCTGACCATGGAAAAGTTGCTATCCTATTGCTAGAGGCCGAGGCAAAGGTCGAGGGAGGGCTCCAACTCGTGCTAGAGGATGAGGTCATCATAGAGTTACTCTAGTTGTGCCACCAATATATCCAATGGAGGATATTGTTATTGAGGAGCAGGGTGAGGTGCCTGTAGCTTATCCATCCCCAGTGGATTTCATGTCCGCACCATGATTCCAAGAGGTCATTGGTCGTATGTTGTGGCTCATGATTCTATAACGCAAACTGGTTTATTTCTAGCAGACCCAGGCATATCTCAGGTGGTAGGGGAGTATAGACCCCTACCACTTAGGCTCCAGGGCATGTAGCCGCAGTATATCAGCCCGGGTGCACTACCCGTGGGCGAAGCGCAGCTAGTTGCAGTGGCTATACCAGATCCCGGACCAGTTGCGGTCGGCGAGCTGTAGAAGCTATTAGATAGATGGACCAGGCTACATCCTCCAGCCTTTGGAGGTAAGCGACATGATGACCCTCATGACTTTATTGATCATTGTAGGGATAGACTGCACAACAGAAGGATATTGGAGTCCCACGGGGTGGACTTTACCACCTTTCAGTTAGAGGGCAGGGCCTGTAGATGGTGGCAATCATATCTTCCCGGCAGACTAGCATGTTCTCCTCCCTTGACTTGGGACCAGTTCACACGTATCTTTCTGGAGGGATATATTCTACCCTCTTATAGGGAAGCGTTGTAGGGTCAGTTCGAATAGCTCCAACAGGGTCAGATGTTAGTGATCGACTATGAGGCAAGATTGTCAAAGTTGTCTCGTCATGCACTTAAGATACTCTCCACCGATGCAGAGATAGTGAAGAGGTTTGTTGCGGATTTCCACTTTGGTAGCCAGGCCACTATGGCCCGAGAGGTTGAGATGGGCACTCCTTACAGGCAGGTTATGGAGATAGCTCGAAGGATCAAGAGTGTTCGTCAGCGGGGTCGAGAGCAGACGCCGAGGACAAGCGATTTCAATATTCTGGAGGGTTCAGTGGTGCTCCATCTAGGAGCAGAAGTCAATTTGTGAGGGGCAGTATAGCAGGCCCACATATTCAGTATCACCGCCTTCTCGCAGCGCTCTAGTGTGGCCCTATTTCAGCTCCATCCCAGAGAGCTCCTACCATCTACAAGCCATTCAGAGTTCCTAAAGTGGGAGTTCAATTCCCCAGAGTCAGACTCAGGGTTAGTCATCTTCAGCACTAAGAGATTATTTCGAGTGATCTTGGTTATGTGAGGAGATTCTTCCCCAAGATTCGGGGCAAGGCAGTACAGCAGGGTCATCAACCTATGATTATAGTACCAGCTATCGCACCAACCTTCTGACCGCCCAGAGGAAGAGGGCAGGTAGGTAGGGGCCGTCCTAGAGGTGGAGTCTAGTCAGGTGGCACTCCAGCTAGGTTCTATGCCTTTCTATTCTTAGCAGATGTAGTCGTCTTAGATGGCGTGATCACATGTACTTTTTCTATCTGCGGTATGGATGCTTCGATACTATTTGATCCAGGGTCTACATATTCATATGTTTCATCTCTATTTTCTCATTTTCTGGGTGTTCCTCGCGAGTCCTTGGCTACCCATGTATATGTGTCCACGTTAATGGGCAATTTTGTTGTTGTATATCGAATCTACGGTCATGTATCAAAACTTTCGGTGGTTATGAGACTAGATCAGATCTTTTGTTGCTCAATATGACCGACTTTGAGGTCATCCTAAGCATGGACTGGTTGTCTCCATATCATGACGTCCTTGATTGCCATGCCAAGACTGTTACCTTGTCGATGCCAGAGTTGCCTAGATTGGAGTGGAAGGGCTCATCTGTCAGTGCAGCTAGTCAGGTTATCTCTTTCCTGAAGGCTCAACACATGGTCGAGAAGGGTTGTTTGGCTTATCTAACTTATGTTCGAAATACGGCTGTAGAGACTCCGACGATTGATTTAGTGCCCGTGGTTCGAGAGTTATCCGATATGTTTCCTTTTGATATACCAGGCATGCCACCAGATCATGATATTGATTTCTGTATTGATTTGGCTCCAGGTACCCAACATATCTCCATTCTACTGAACCGTATGTCGCTGAAAGTGTTGAAAGAGTTGAAACAACAACTTGAGGAATTTCTAGCAAAGGGGTTCATCAGACTGAGTGTGTCGTATTGGGGTGCACCGGTGTTGTTCGTGAAGAAGAAGGATACTATTATGCAGATGTGCATTAATTATGGGGTGTCCTATGAGGTTTACACCGATCATCGTAGCTTGCAGCATTTGTTCAAGAAAAAGGATCTCAATTTGAGGGAGCGGAGGTGGCTTGCATTACTAAAGGACTATGATATTACCATCCTTTAACATCTGGGCAGGCGAATGTGGTTGCGGATGCCTTGAGCAGAAAGGCTGAGAGTATTGGTAGTTTGGCATTCATTCCAGTAAAGTAGAGGCCATTGGCTTTGGACATTCAGTCCTTGGCTAACAAACTTGTAAGACTGGATATTTCCGAGCCCAGTCGAGTTCGTGCATACGTCGTCACTCAGTCTTCATTATTTGAGTGGATCAAGGCTCGTCAGTATGATGATCCGCACTTGTTGGTTCTTAGGGAGACGGTACGACAGGGTGGTGCTAAGGAGGTTACTATCGGTGAGGATGGTGTTCTTCAACTCCAGGGTCATCTCTGTGTTCCTAATATTGATGGATTGAGGGAGAAGATTCTACATGAGGCACACAGTTCTCGGTATTCTATTCATCCAGGTACTACAAAGATGTATCGCGAACTAAGGTAGCATTATTGGTGGTGGCAGATAAAGAAGGACATAGTTGAGCACATAGCGAGGTCTCTAAATTGCCAACAGGTTAAGTATGAGCACCAGCTGCCAGGTGGCCTATTTCAGCAGATGGTTATACCTGAGTGGAAATGGGAGCACATTACTATGGACTTTGTAGTTGGGTTGCCGTAAAATTTGAGGAAGTTTGATGCAGTTTGGGCCATTGTTGATAGGTTAACCAAGTCGGCACACTTTATTCTGGCGGTGATTCTTCATAAAGATTGGCCCAGATTTACATTTAGGAGATTGTTCGGTTGCATGGTGTGCCTATTTCTATCATTTCTGATAGAGGACCTCAGTTCACTTTGCATTTCTGGACGGCAATACAGAGTGAGTTGGGGACCCGGGTAGAGCTCAACACAGCCTTTCATCTGCAGACTGACGGGCAGTCGGAGTTGACGGTTCAGATCTTGGAGAATATGCTCAAAGTATGTGTGATTGACTTCGGAGGGCAGTGGGATCGATTCTTTCCTTTGGTCGAGTTTGCATATAACAACAGTTATCAATACAGCATTGAGATGGCTCCATTTGAGGCTTTATCTGGCTGGCGATGTCGTTCTCCCATCGGATAGTTTGAGCTCGGCAAGGCTAGGTTATATGGTACTGATTTATTGAAGGATGCCTTGGAGAAAGTGAAGTTGATTCAGGAGCAACTTCGCACATCATAGTCCAGACTGAACAGTTGCACAGATCAGAAGGCAAGTGTTTTATCATTTATGGTGGGCGAGAAGGTTCTCTTGAAGGTCTTGCCGATGAAGGGAATCATGAGGTTTGGGAAGAAGGGCAAGTTCAGCCCAAGATTTATAGGTCCATTTGAGGTATTGAGGCGAGTTCGGAAGGTTTCTTATGAGCTTGCTTTTCCTCCCAGTCTATCCGGAGTTCATCTGGTTATCCACATATTGTATGCTCCAGAAGTATCATGCCGACAAGTCACATGTGTTAGACTAGAAAATAATTCAACTAGATGAGAGCGTGGTTTATGAGGAGGAACCAATTGCCATTATTGATAGGAAGGTTCGCCAGTCGAGGTCCAAGATGATTTCTACAGTAAAGGTTCAGTGGAAGGGTCAACCAGTCGAGGAGGCAATTTGGGAGACTAAGTAGGACATGCGGAGCAGATATCCACACCTATTCGTCACTCTAGGTATGATATTAGACCCGTTTGAGGATGAACCTTTGGTTAAGAGGTGGAGAATGTAACGACCTGATCAGTCATTTTGCTTTCTAGATCCCCGTTCCCCTAGTTAAGAATCCCCTTATGTGCTTTTACTATTCTATGACTTGCGGGGATGGTTAATTCGGATTTGGAAGGGTTCGGGTTGAAATTGGAACACTTAATTCCTTAATAGTGGCTTATAATGGTTAAGTTTGACTTGAACCAACTTTTTAAGTAAACGACCTCGGAACCGGGATTTGACGGTCCCAATAGGTTCATATGATAATTTTGGACTTGGGCGTATGTTCGGATTGGGTTTCGGATGATCTAGGAGTGTTTCAGCGCTTAATATTGAAAGTTGGCGCATTGAAGGTTTTCAAGCTCTATAAATTGGGTTTCGGATGACCAGGGAATAGTTCCGTGTGGTGTTTTATGACTTGCACGCAAAATTTTGTGTCATTCCGAGTATTTTAAGAATGATTCGGCGCGTTCGGAGTAAGTTGGAATAACTTGAAGTTCATAAGTTGATTCGATTTGGTTTGGGGTGCGATTCTTAGTTTTGATGTTATTTTATGTGCTCCGAGTGTTCGAGCGAGACTATTTCATGTTTGCGAACTTATTGGTATGTTTGGAAGGGGCTCCGAGGGGCCTCGGGTGCTATTCAGATGATGTGCAGAACATGTTTGAACTTGGAAGTAGGGCTGAAGCAACAACAATTCTTGTGCATTTGCACTTGTGAGAAACTAGCCGCAGGTGCGAGCCAACGAGCACTGGAGTGGCTGGGAGTGGACTGTCCAGTGTCCGCAGAAGTAGACTCGCTTCTGCGATAAAGAGATCGTAGATGCGGGGATGGGAGGGGGGAGGTCAGCATTGCATGGTCGCACGTGGGCGACCAAGGCTAGAGCGTGCGTGTTCTGCAGAAGCGAACAATTGCCCGCAGAAGCGGCGAAGCTGCTGCAGGTGCGAAAGTCGTTGGGGAAGTGACGTGCATTTATATCGGGACTTAGGCCCATTTTATTCATTTCTCTCACTTGTTGGTCGACTTTATAGTTCTTTGAATAGGGGTTTTAACCTAGCACATTGAGGTAAGTAATTTCTATGCAATATGGGTTTATTAAGTCATGCATTTTGGGTATATTCCTAACATGTAAATTGTATAAATTATGGATTATTTGAAAAACCTAGGTTTTGATAAAAAATGGATTAAACCACGAAAATGATTATGGAATTGGGTAGAAATTACATATTTGAGTTTGTGAAGTTAAGGGTAACATTTATCTTCGACAATTTTTGGAATCCAGGCATGCGGGACCGGGGTTGAATTTGAAGAATCCTCTAATTTGGGTTGGGTAATTACTCTAATAGCTAAATTATGAACTTGTGAGTGTATATTGATTAATTTATATAATATTTGACTAGCTTCGGATTGTTCGGTACCAAGTTGAGGGTTTAGAGTGAATTTGTGGGCCGGAAAGTGAACCTTGGGACAAGATAAGTCTCTTGCCTTACCTTGTAAGAGGGAATTTACCCCATAGGTATTTTAAGTTACTATTTTCTTCTAGTTGTGGGGACTACGTATGCACAAGGTGACGAGAGTCTATGCGTAGCTACAAATCATGCTTAACTCCGGGTAGTTTTAGGACCCAATCATGAAATACTTGTATTGTTTGCACTATACTTGTTAATTTAAGTCCTTAAATTATATTGAAACTTGATAAAAGATTCGTAAAGACCGAATTTTAGTTACTTTGAGTTTTGGCGGGTTACTTGACCGTTAATAGAAATTGTGTTTCTTTGTGTATTAGTCTTGTGATAGCTTTTAAATCGGATGTTCGTAGAGTATTCTCTCTTTTTGGGGAGCGGGAATGCCTCAGCAGTATAATAGATGCATCAATGGTGTGTGTCGTTCGACCCTCGGCAGTGTACATATTATTCTGGATCGGGCCGTACGACCTCTGCATAAATCGTGCGTGATAATGCTCGGAGTCCTATTACACTTGATATTATATTTATGACTTGAGAGGCTATAATTTATTTATTGGCCCAAAATTTGTTGGAGTTAGTACGTGTTAGTTGGACATTTGTAAATTGACTATCAGTTAAAGAATCAATTATTCACTACTTGCTATTGTGTTATTATTATTCACGTATTCCATGCCTATTTAGAATTTATGGATTTTATTTGTTGGCCCATGTCGACCCCTCGTCACTACTTCTTCAAGGTTAGACTGGATACTTGCTGGGTACATGTTGTTTATGTACTC
The DNA here is from genome assembly GCA_000715115.1 of Nicotiana otophora. NCBI lineage: Eukaryota > Viridiplantae > Streptophyta > Magnoliopsida > Solanales > Solanaceae > Nicotiana > Nicotiana otophora. The sequence continues at coordinate 14,554 of AWOL01S0061115.1, forward strand.
ACTTTGCACTTCTGAACTAATCATGTAGGATCTAAGGCAGGTGCATCTGGCATTTATTCAGGCGCGCACCCCCGTTACCCTGAGGCATAGTGGTGAGCTGCTCTTTGAGTCCGTTCTGCAACACCCGCAATCTCTCTTTTGTATTTACTTTTTGTCTATCTTATTTCAGACAGTAGCATAGGTGATTTTTATATTCTACTAGTTGCTCATACACTTGTGACACCGGGTCTTGGGAACATTCTAGTAGACACTTTATGGTTTTGAGTATTTATTTCACCGTATTTGCTCTTTCATTAGTTTACGCTTTACTTTACTAAAATTTTTCACTTCTCATCTACTTAATAAATAAAAATTAACTACTTTGAAATTATTAAAAATAATAAATACATGTTTAGTTCACCGTTGGCTTGCCTAGCGACGACGTTGGGCGCCATCACGGCCTATAGGGGAAATTGGGTCGTGACAACTAATTGAGCTCATTCTGTCAAATATCAAGTAGGACTTAATTTTGATTGTAATTAAGGCTGCGGGACGAGTAGGATATAATTTGGATAATAGTGACTACACCTTCCTGAGCACTTTAATACATACAATTTCACCAATTTAAACCCACACTTATGTTGAACCAAACCCCAACCTTCACATCATATTAACACCAAACTCCCAATTCTTTAAGCACAAACAAAGCAAGATTTACCACTAGAAGGGAATACTTTTCTTTATAATATACAACATCAACTTTTTTATTTATTTTTTTTTCTATGTTCTGAATTTCTTTTCTCTTATTTTTTTATATTCCGTACAAGTGGCTCTTACAATTATTTTTAAACATTATACCTTCCTCTGGTCCGAAGTAACAACAATAGCATAAGGATCTATCACTGCCTTGATATCAAAGGCCTTGATAGGATATGGCACTGGGATGGTCCGGTCATAATGAAACTCCTCCTCTACATGGTGAGCCTGCAACAACCAAGTGATCCTACTCGGGTGGTACAGGCTATGGGACCCAAATGGTCGCACTCTCACCATGTGCTCCAGCATGTGTTTTCCAAGATTAAAGCTCTCCCTTGTCAAAAGGCATTGATCAAACGCACTTTCAGCCGTGAGACACCTGTGTCACTTTGGGTAGGCATAATTTTGGTATTAATAATCCGTAAAATAACCCTGGCCTGATGCTGAAATGTGCCCTTCTTCATGTCCTTGTGGAACTCATTAGAATCCCGCATCCATGAGGCAGAAGAGTCAGCTCCACATAGTTGTCGGCGGATATCAGGATAGTCTGGCCGATGGAGAAACCTCTAAAAGACCTAGTGGGAATGGTTTGTAATACCAAAAACCGATTGATCACTTGGGAGGAGAAGGGAATCCCTTTACCTCATACCCGCACCTTGTACACGGAATCCAGGTTGGCCTCACATTAACAGTTGGCATAAAACGCCTTTACCAAGTTCACGTTCACCGCATCACCGAGACGGAACAGACTTTCAAAACCCAAATCCCGAATGTTGTTGTAAATCTCATTATATTTTCGGGAAAACTTTCTATTATCGATAGAAACCTCACACTTTGGGTTCTCCACAGGGACGAACGTCATGAACCAATGTCTAGCATGGTCTGGGACAACCCAGATATCAAATTTGCACTCTAGGACCTTATCAGCATCCGGATATATATGCCCTATCTCTTCCTCCACAAGGGCAGGGGGTGGTGCCCGCCTACCTCCTCTATGAATGCTAGAAGCAACCCTAGAAGAACCAGTATTAGCACGTTTGTTGGGTCAACGAGACATTGTACCTGCACAAGACGAAGAACATTAGCCACACATATAGAATAACAAGCAAGCCAAACGGGGAACCACCCCACACTTATGTCTTAGGCATGTTCACAAGTACAGTGTATATCAGGGACTCAAACTACCCCATTGAAAGCACATCACAAGTAATCAACAACATGCCCAACCACCAACATAACATTATAAATACATAACCACGGACTACACTAGTGTAAAATACAAAATCAAAAAGGTNCCACTTCTCATCTACTTAATAAATAAAAATTAACTACTTTGAAATTATTAAAAATAATAAATACATGTTTAGTTCACCGTTGGCTTGCCTAGCGACGACGTTGGGCGCCATCACGGCCTATAGGGGAAATTGGGTCGTGACAACTAATTGAGCTCATTCTGTCAAATATCAAGTAGGACTTAATTTTGATTGTAATTAAGGCTGCGGGACGAGTAGGATATAATTTGGATAATAGTGACTACACCTTCCTGAGCACTTTAATACATACAATTTCACCAATTTAAACCCACACTTATGTTGAACCAAACCCCAACCTTCACATCATATTAACACCAAACTCACAATTCTTTAAGCACAAACAAAGCAAGATTTACCACTAGAAGGGAATACTTTTCTTTATAATATACAACATCAACTTTTTTATTTCTTTTTTTTTCTATGTTCTGAATTTCTTTTCTCTTATTTTTTTATATTCCGTACAAGTGGCTCTTACAATTATTTTTAAACATTATACCTTCCTCTGGTCCGAAGTAACAACAATAGCATAAGGATCTATCACTGCCTTGATATCAAAGGCCTTGATAGGATATGGCACTGGGATGGTCCGGTCATAATGAAACTCCTCCTCTACATGGTGAGCCTGCAACAACCAAGTGATCCTACTCGGGTGGTACAGGCTATGGGACCCAAATGGTCGCACTCTCACCATGTGCTCCAGCATGTGTTTTCCAAGATTAAAGCTCTCCCTTGTCAAAAGGCATTGATCAAACGCACTTTCAGCCGTGAGACACCTGTGTCACTTTGGGTAGGCATAATTNAGTTTTCCAAGATCAAAGCTCACCCTTGTCAAAAGGCATTGATCAAACACACTTTCAGCCGTGAGACACCTGTGTCACTTTGGGTAGGCATAAATTTGGTATTAATCATCCGTAAAATAACCCTGGCCTGATGCTGAAATGTGCCCTTCTTCATGTCCTTGTGGAACTCATTAGAATCCCGCATCCATGAGGCAGAAGAGTCAGCTCCACATAGTTGTCGGCGGATATCAGGATAGTCTGGCCGATGGAGAAACCTCTAAAAGACCTAGTGGGAATGGTTTGTAATACCAAAAACCGATTGATCACTTGGGAGGAGAAGGGAATCCCTTTACCTCATACCCGCACCTTGTACACGGAATCCAGGTTGGCCTCACATTAACAGTTGGCATAAAACGCCTTTACCAAGTTCACGTTCACCGCATCACCGAGACGGAACAGACTTTCAAAACCCAAATCCCGAATGTTGTTGTAAATCTCATTATATTTTCGGGAAAACTTTCTATTATCGATAGAAACCTCACACTTTGGGTTCTCCACAGGGACGAACGTCATGAACCAATGTCTAGCATAGGCTGGGATAACCCAGATATCAAATTTGCACTCTAGGACCTCATCAGCATCCGGATCTATATGCTCTATCTCTTCCTCCACATGGGCAGGGGGTGGTGCCCGCCTACCTCCTCTATGAATGCTATAAGCAACCCTAGAAGAACCAGTATTAGCACGTTTGTTGGGTCAACGAGACATTGTACCTGCACAAGACGAAAAACATTAGCCACACATATAGAATAACAAGCAAGCCAAACGGGGAACCACCCCACACTTATGTCTTAGGCATGTTCACAAGTACAGTGTATATCAGGAACTCAAACTACCCCGTTGAAAGCACATCACAAGTAATCAACAGCATGCCCAACCACCAACATAACATTATAAATACATAACCACGGACTACACTAGTGTAAAATACAAAATCAAAAAGGTAACTAGTAACTAAGAAAAGAAAAATAAGAAGTTATACTAATTTTACTACTAACCACAGACTACACAAGTATCTCGCGAACGCGAAGGCCATTTAGGCTATTTTGCTTCTCGATGACGTCAGTTCCTTCACGAACGCGAAGAATACCTAATGCCAGTGATTTAAAACATCCCAAAATCGAGAGTCTTTTCATGTTTTCACCATTTTCAAGTTTGAGCTTGGCCTAGAGGCGATTTTGAAGAAGGTTTTCATTTTAACTTCATAGGTTAGTAGATTTTAACTTGTTCCTTACATTTTCGTAAATACCCATTGATTTTAACCTTTAATCTATGCTTTTTCATGGTAGAAATTAGAGATTTAGGTAGAAATTAGGATTTTGAGAAATTGATATTTAGACCTCAAATTAAGGTCAGATATCGAAACTAATCACATAACCGAGCTCGGGGTGAATGGGAAATTAGGTTTTGGTCTGAATCTTGGGTTTTGACCAAGCGAGTCCGGGTTGACTTTTGTTGACTTATTCCAAAATCATTAAAGTTTGAATTTTTTCACTCGTGGGTAGTTTCTAAAGCTTATTTTGAATTATTTGAACTATATTTGGTTAGATGGATCAGTTTGGTGGCTAAATCTAGAGAAACAGACGTGGTTGAGCATTGATTTGGTTGCGGAGTGAGGTAAGTGTCGTGGTTAACCTTGACTTTAGGGATTAGACTTGTTGGTCTATTTGCTATGTATTTTATGTATGGGGAACAATGTATAGGTGAGGTGACGAGTATTTATGCGTTGCCATTAGGTTAAAATATGCAGGTGAAAATTGTTATTTTGTATTATATTATTTTGTTAATTATGTATCCATGCTTATGTTAGATTATTACTTCTTTTAATTATCTGTTTCATATTTATTGTTTATTTTAAAGATGTTGAATATTTTGAAAGTTGAAGTTTGATAGCATGGAATCGCATATGAAGTGAAATTATTCACAGAATTGTTTTTATTATTCAGATTAGTATTATTCCTTGGTGAGGAACAGAGAAAAGCATGACAGGTGTTACCGTGCCTTATTTGTGTAACGGCCCGACCGGTCGTTTTAAGTGTATTACCCTCAACCCCCTATTTATTTCCTCCTTATGTTATATTGTGATTGTGTGACTCACAGGGGTGTTTGGTTTTGGTTTCAGGTGAGTTTCTGAGTGAAATGGGACACATAGTCCCTAAGTTAGAAGGTTAAGTCATAAGAGTTTACCGTAGTTTGACTTGTGTGAAGATGACTCCGGAATAGAGTTTGAATGCTTCAAATAGCTCCATATGATGATTTTGGTCTTAGGAGTGTGTCCTGGTGTTGATTTGGAGGTCCGCAGGTCGTTTCGGCGTGATTTGGCTAAGGTTGGAAATTTGAGGAATTTAGGAAGTTTGACTGCGGGTATGAATCGACGTTGATTTCAAAATTTGGAAGTTCATAGTTCATAGGCTTGAATTTGGGTTGCGATTCATAGAATTTGTATTGTTTGATGTGATATACGGCCTCGAATAGGTCCATTATGTGTTTTGGAACTAGTTGGTATATTCGGACGGGGTCTCGGGGGCCTGTATGCGAATCAGATTGAAATCGGATCAATTTGGGGCTTGTAGAGTTGCTCAACTTTTCCAGCTTCTGGTGCCATCGTACCTTAGAGGGTTTGGCCGCAGGTACGGGCTCGCAAAAGAGAGCAATTGGTCATAGAAGCGAGTTGGCTTAGCCCAGATGGGATTTGGCTTAACCCAGCTGGGAGCACAGGTGCGATGAGTTATCCGCATCTGCGAGTCCGCAGGTGCGGTGGGGAGATCGCATATGCGAACGACGTTGGCCTATTCTATGGTCGCAGAAGTGGAGGGGTCATCCGCAGAACTTATTGGGTACCGTTGTGGTGTACTTATACTACGCTTATACACATGTCGTTGTGCAGATTCAGGTACATCTTATCAGTCCCGGTACTAGCATGTTGAGCTTACTTTTGGAGACTTCAAGATACACATGCTCGTATCAGCAGGCCTCGGTGTCCCCTTCTATTCTGTTCTTCCTTATTTCTTTACACTTTTATAGACATTGATGTATAGGACTGTTCAGCATTGTATCTAGAGCTTGTGACTTATCTTTCACCAGGTTTTGGGAAGTTGTATACATTATGTTTATAGATTCTATTTATGAAATTGTTGGGTTTTGAGATTCTAAGTTTGATTTAATATTTGTCGCATATTGTTAGGCTTACCTAGTCTTAGATACTAGGTGTCGTCACGACATTCTACGTAGGGAATTTGGGTCATGACAAGTTGGTATTAGAGCTCTAGGTTCATAGGTGTTATGAGTCACAAGGTGGTTTAGTAGAGTCTCGGGGATCGGTACAGAGACGTATGTAATTATCTTCGGGAGGCTATGGAACTATTAGGAAAAGCTTCACTTCTTTGATTCCTTATCATGTGAAATTATTGACGTTGGGATTCTAAACTAATGTTTTTCTATTCTCTCATATATGGTGAGGACACGCATAATCGGATCAGATGACCAGACACCCACGGCCCGTGCTAAAGCCGTGAGAGGCCGGGACCGGGGTAGAGGCCGACGACATCCACGTGGTCAAGCCAGAGCACCTGCACGAGCTGCTACAGAGGAGCTACCACTAGCTTCAGTTTGAGAGCAAGCACCTGAGACACCTGTTACTGCACCAGCACTACAGGAGACCCTCGAACAGTTTCTGAGAATGTTCAGCACTTTAGTCAGGCAGGGTTGATCCCTCTTGCTGCTGCCATATCTCAGGCTGGGGGAGGAGCACAGAGTTGCGGGTCCAGGTTGACCAGGTTCCAGAGGTCATACCAGTGTAGCTGGTTGTCCCAATTCAGCCCCTAGGTTAGGGCAGCGATTTCTGAGGGGGAGCAGCTCAGGCTCGAGAGGTACAAGAAGTACCACCATCCTACTTTCAGTGGCTTGGCTTCAGAAGATGCCCAGGGTTTTCTTGAGGAATGTCACTGTATCCTCCGTACTATGTGTATTAGAGAGTCTAGTGGGGTAGTTTTCACAACGTTCCATCTTAAAGGAGCGGCTTATCAGTGGTGGCGAGCATATGAGTTGGGTAGTTCGACCGAGGTAGCTTCACTCACTTGGACTCAGTTCTCAGATATGTTCTTGGGGGATTTGTTCCCCAAAGTCTTAGAGATGCATGGCGGGTAGAGTTTGAGCAGTTGCGCCAGAGCTCTATGACCGTGTCGAAGTATGAGTTCTGGTTCAGTAATTTGGCTAGGCATGCACCAGCCTTGATAGCCACTGTTAGGGAGTGAGTTCATCGATTTATCGAGGGGCTCAACCCCGGTATCAGATTTAGCATGGATCGAGAGTTTGAGATGGACATCGCATACCAGCAGGTAGTAGGGATCACTAGAAGATTAGATGGTATGTGGAGTCCGGAGAGAGAGGAGAGGGAGGCCAAGATGCCTCAAAATTCTAGCAAATATAGTGGTAACCGTGCCCCAATTACAGATCATCATGGTAAGAGCTATGTGAGTCGCCCTACTCATTCAGCACTTCCAGCCTCTAACGGTATTCCTATTATGCACCACCATTATCTAGAGGACCTCCTTCACGGGGTGATTTCAGTGGTCAGCCCAGCTGATCAGGCCCAAGCCAGCCACAATAGCCAAGTCCCCCGAGAGCTTGTTTTGAGTGTGATGACACTCGTCATATGGTGAGGGATTGCCCTAGACTCAGGAGGGGTGGACCTCCACCGACTACTCAGGCTCCGCGTATTCCACCGAGTCCTCAGGCTTCTTAGTCCATGGTCGCCGCACAAGTTGCCACTCTACCAGCACACCCAGCTAGAGGTGGAGGTCGAGCAAGTAGAGGTCGCCCTATAGGGGGAGGTCATGCCAGATATTATGCTCTTCCTGCTAGGATGGAGGTAGTCGTATCTGACTCAGTCGTTACAGGTATTATTCTGGTCTGTCATAGAGATGCATTAGTCTTATTTGATACATGCTTCACTTATTCCTATGTGACGTCTTATTTTGCTCCATATTTGGGTGTATCCCGTGATTCTTTGAGTTATCTTGTCTATGTGTCCACACCTGTAAAAGATTCTATTGTTGTTGACCTTATGTATCAGTCGTGTTTTGTTGTTCTTGATGGTTTTGAGACCAGGGCCAATCTATTATTGCTAAGTATGGTAGATTTTGATATTATTTTGGGCATGGACTGGTTTTTGCCCTATCATGTTATTCTCGATTGTCACGCCAAGACCGTGACTCTGGCTATGCCATGATTACAACGAATAGAGTGGATAGGTGCTTTAGATTATGTTCCTAGCAGGGTTATCTCATTTCTAAAGGCTCAGCGTATGGTTGAGAAGGGGTATAATGCTTATCTAGCTTTCGTGAGGGATGTCAGTGTTGATACTCCTACCATAGAGTTAGTTTTGGTAGTGAGGGATTATCCATATGTATTTTCGGCGGATCTTCTGGGCATGCCGCCTGACAGTGATGTCGATTTTGGCATTGATGTATTACCGGGAACTCATACCATTTTTATTCCACCTTATCGTATGGTCCCAGGAGAGTTGAAAGAGTTAATTGAGGAGTTGCAATAGTTGCTTGATAAGGGCTTCATTCGGCCCAGGGTGTCACCTTGGGGTGCTTTAGTCTTATTTGTAAAGAAGAAGGATAATCTATGTGTTTGTGTATTGATTATCGCTAGTTGAACAAGGTTACATTGAAGAACATGTATTCATTTCCATGTATTGATGACCTATTTGATTAGCTACAGGGTGCCAGAGTATTCTCTAAGATTGACTTGCGTTTAGGCTATCATTAGTTAAANTGGATAGGTGCTTTAGATTATGTTCCTAGCAGGGTTATCTCATTTCTAAAGGCTCAGCGTATGGTTGAGAAGGGGTATAATGCTTATCTAGCTTTCGTGAGGGATGTCAGTGTTGATACTCCTACCATAGAGTTAGTTTTGGTAGTGAGGGATTATCCATATGTATTTTCGGCGGATCTTCTGGCATGCCGCCTGACAGTGATGTCGATTTTGGCATTAATTTGTTACCGGGAACTCATACCATTTTTATTCCACCCTATAGTATGGTCCCAACAGAGTTGAAAGAGTTAATTGAGGAGTTGCAATAGTTGCTTGATAAGGGCTTCATTCGGCCCAGGGTGTCACCTTGGGGTGCTTTAGTCTTATTTGTAAAGAATAAGGATAATCTATGTGTTTGTGTATTGATTATCGCTAGTTGAACAAGGTTACATTGAAGAACATGTATTCATTTCCATGTATTGATGACCTATTTGATTAGCTACAGGGTGCCAGAGTATTCTCTAAGATTGACTTGCGTTTAGGCTATCATTAGTTAAAGATTCAGAATTCGGTATAGTCATTACGAATTCCTTGTGATATCATTTGGGCTGACCAACGCCCTAGCAGCATTCATGCACTTGATGAACAATGTATTTCATCCCTATCTTGACTCACTCATTATTGTATTTATTGATGACATTCTGGTGTACTCCCGGAGCTGGGAGGATCATGAGCAACACTTGAGGATTGTGCTTCAGACCTTGACAGAAAAGAAGTTATATACAAAAATTTTCAAGTGTGAATTTTGGCTTGATTCAGTGGCCTTTTCGGGTCATGTAGTGTCAAGTGAGGGGATCAAGGTGGATTCGAAGAAGATTAAAGCAATGCCGAGTTGGCCCAGACCGTCTTCAGCTATGGAGATCCGGAGTTTTCTTGGTTCGGCGGGGTATTACCATCGATTTGTAGAGGGCTTCTCGTCTATTGTAGCACCTATGACCAGATTGGCCCAGAAGGGTGCTCCGTTCAGGTGGACAGAGGAGGGTGAGGAGAGATTTCAAAAGCTCAAGACAGCTTTGACTACAGCCCCAGTGTTGGTGTTGCCTTCGGTTTGGGGTCTTATAGTGTGTACTGTGATGCGTCACATGTTGGTCTCAGCGCTGTGTTAATGTAGGACGGTAGGGTGATTTCCTACGCATCTAGACAACTAAAGGTGCACGAGAAGGACTATCTTGTCCACAACCTTGAGTTAGTAGCTATTGTTCATGCCTTGAAGATCTGGCGAAATTATTTGTACGGTGTCCTTTGTGAGGTCTACACCGACCACCAGAGTCTAAAACATATATTCAAACAAAAGGATCTTAACTTGCGGCTGCGGAGGTGGTTAGAGTTGCTTAAGGACTATGATATCACTATTCTATATCATCCCAGAAAGTCCAATGGGCTGGATGATGCCTTGAGTCACAACACAGAGAGTTTGGGCAACTTAGCATATATACTGTTATCAGAAAGGCCATTAGCCTTGGA